>JACCIB010001971.1:0-11323 GCA_018906965.1 Philotrypesis tridentata | reverse complement strand
GTTTGTTTTTCAATATGTGTCTCCCGATTCGCTGCGAGGAAGCTGGTTCGAGCAGAAATCGAAAAAAGGTTGATATGCAATTCTTGGTAAATTTTCCGATTTTAGCTAGTGTTTTTCATGACTCCATATCTTCGGAACGGTTCATCCAAATATAGCCGTTCAATATGTTTTTGAAAGCTCTCGATCTCAGCTTTTCAAATATGTGTCTCCCGATTCGCTGCGAGGAAGTTGGTTCGAGCAGAAATCGAAAAAAGGTTGATATGCAATTTTTGGTAATTTTTACGATGTTAGCTAGTTTTTTTCCGGACTCCATATCTTCGGAACGGTTCATCCAAATATAGACATTCAATATGTTTTTGGAAAGGCTCCCGATCTCAGTTTTTCAAATATGTGTCTCCCGATTCGCTGCGAGGAAGCTGGTTCGAGCAGAAATCGAAAAAAGGTTGATATGCAATTCTTGGTAAATTTTCCGATTTTAGCTAGTGTTTTTCATGACTCCATATCTTCGGAACGGTTCATCCAAATATAGGCATTCAATATGTTTTTGGAAAGCTCTCGATCTCAGCTTTTCAAATATGTGTCTCCCGATTCGCTGCGAGGAAGCTGGTTCGAGCAGAAATCGAAAAAAGGTTGATATGCAATTCTTGGTAAATTTTCCGATTTTAGCTAGTGTTTTTCATGACTCCATATCTTCGGAACGGTTCATCCAAATATAGGCATTCAATATGTTTTTGGAAAGCTCTCGATCTCAGCTTTTCAAATATGTGTCTCCCGATTCGCTGCGAGGAAGTTGGTTCGAGCAGAAATCGAAAAAAGGTTGATATGCAATTTTTGGTAATTTTTACGATTTTAGCTAGTTTTTTTCCGTACTCCATATCTTCGGAACGGTTCATCCAAATATAGGCGTTCAATATGTTTTTGGAAAGCTCTCGATCTCAGCTTTTCAAATATGTGTCTCCCGATTCGCTGCGAGGAAGCTGGTTCGAGCAGAAATCGAAAAAAGGTTGATATGCAATTTTTGGTAAATTTTCCGAAATTGCCTAGTTTTCCTCCGGACTCCATATCTTCGGAACGGTTGATCCAAATATAGGCATTCAATATGTTTCTGGAAAGCTCTTGATCTCAGCTTTTCAAATATGTGTCTCCCGATTCGCTGCGAGGAAGCTGGTTCGAGCAGAAATCGGAAAAAGGTTGATATGCAATTCTTGGTAAATTTTCCGATTTTAGCTAGTGTTTTTCATGACTCCATATCATCGGAACGGTTCATCCAAATATAGGCGTTCAATATGTTTTTGGAAAGCTCTCGATCTCAGCTTTTCAAATATGTGTCTCCCGATTCGCTGCGAGGAAGCTGGCTCGAGAAGAAATCGAAAAAAGGTTGATGTGCAATTTCTGGGAAATTTTCCGAAATTGGCTAGTTTTTTTCCGGACTCCATATCTTCGGAAGGGTTCATCCAAATATAGGCATTCAATATGTTTTTGGAAAGCTCTCGATCTCAGCTTTTCAAATATGTGTCTCCCGATTCGCTGCGAGGAAGCTGGTTCGAGCAGAAATCGAAAAAAGGTTGATATGCAATTTTTGGTAAATTTTCCGAAATTGCCTAGTTTTCCTCCTTTTCAAATATGTGTCTCCCGATTCGCTGCGAGGAAGCTGGTTCGAGCAGAAATCGAAAAAAGGTTGATGTGCAATTTCTGGGAAATTTTCCGAAATTGGCTAGTTTTTTTCCGGACTCCATATCTTCGGAACGGTTCATCCAAATATAGCCGTTCAATATGTTTTTGAAAAGCTCTCGCTCTCAGCTTTTCAAATATGTGTCTCCCGATTCGCTGCGAGGAAGTTGGTTCGAGCAGAAATCGAAAAAAGGTTGATGTGCAATTTCTGGGAAATTTTCCGAAATTGGCTAGTTTTTTTCCGGACTCCATATCTTCGGAACGGTTCATCCAAATATAGACATTCAATATGTTTTTGGAAAGCTCTCGATCTCAGTTTTTCAAATATGTGTCTCCCGATTCGCTGCGAGGAAGCTGGTTCCAGCAGAAATCGAAAAAAGGTTGATATGCAATTCTTGGTAAATTTTCCGATTTTAGCTAGTGTTTTTCATGACTCCATATCTTCGGAACGGTTCATCCAAATATAGGCATTCAATATGTTTTTGGAAAGCTCTCGATCTCAGCTTTTCAAATATGTGTCTCCCGATTCGCTGCGAGGAAGCTGGTTCGAGCAGAAATCGAAAAAAGGTTGATATGCAATTTTTGGTAAATTTTCCGAAATTGCCTAGTTTTCCTCCTTTTCAAATATGTGTCTCCCGATTCGCTGCGAGGAAGCTGGTTCGAGCAGAAATCGAAAAAAGGTTGATGTGCAATTTCTGGGAAATTTTCCGAAATTGGCTAGTTTTTTTCCGGACTCCATATCTTCGGAACGGTTCATCCAAATATAGCCGTTCAATATGTTTTTGAAAAGCTCTCGCTCTCAGCTTTTCAAATATGTGTCTCCCGATTCGCTGCGAGGAAGTTGGTTCGAGCAGAAATCGAAAAAAGGTTGATGTGCAATTTCTGGGAAATTTTCCGAAATTGGCTAGTTTTTTTCCGGACTCCATATTGTTCGCGTTCATTTCGCTTCTACTATGCAGCCGCATAGAATTTTAACTGTCGTGCCACCATATGACGTAATTAATCATGGCGTCGCAAGCGGCATGTACGCATGCGTAAGAACAGTCACGGCCTCACGAGATCGACGAACGCGCGCGTCGATTTAGAATCGACCGAACAGTGATCGAGAGCAATAGGTACGCCGTGCTGCTTCGACGCGCGTTTGCCACACGATTTACCGAACTTATATCTATCGTTAATGTAAAAACTATATTCTCGAATGCCTGTGTGTATAGTGCGTGGACGAGACCTAACGTGGCGGTTCTCGTTAGTGAACAAATTCGCTAAGGATTTGCCGGCCGCGACACTTCAAGAAAGTGCAATCTAGACGTTTGCGGAGCGAGGGCTGGACCCGTTTCTGAGACGTTGGGGTTCTGCAGCGAGCTGGGCATGGGCCACCGGCAAATTCTCCACTTTCCCCGGTTCAAGTAAAGACGAATTGAACCGGTTAGTACACTGTGCACTTATAGTCTGTATATTTGCAACGTTGCGGGGCTGTTCCCCAAACTAGCGATTTATTGGTAAGAGATTCAATGTACTTAGAGATAAGCGGTTTCTCGTAGAAAATAGTTAAGCTCATTGTTTGTAAAATTTAATCATTATTACAATAAATAAAGTATACTATAACTTGCTCAGGCTTTCCCCTCTTCTCCGTGAGGGGTTTTATGCCTAAGCAAGCATTTTATGTTTAGTTCATCGCGCAAATGTTGCATTGTTTATTTTATAGAACACGAACACTCATCCCTTCCTTTCTTTCTTTAAAATTTGTAGTCTAAGTATTTTCATGGTGCCCCGGGTGAGGAAGAGTGGTCAGTGTTCTTTTTCTATAAATTGCTTAACTTAGTTCGTAAATTTTAATCGTCTTTTAAGACAAAACCTAGAATTGAAGTTCAATAATTGAAAGTCTTACGCACTTAATTTTAGTATTACTGTACACATAAGATTATTAACATTGTGAATTGTGTCTTAATCTTGCATAGTCTTAGTTAAGTTCGATTAGTTGTAAGTTCAGAAATTTAGTGCGAACAAAGAGACTGCTTGTATTTCTCTCTTTGTAAGGTTGGTCCACCATATTCCTCTTATCTCTGACTCATTTGTATTTTACGCGTTTTGTTGCTATATACTGCACAGTTCGTAGCGCACGCGCGGGTACGCTATCGATATCGAAGAATCGAGCATTCGTCGGTACGATTAAATTACATAGAGACTGTTGTTGAACCATGAGATCCATGTTATTATTTGGCCGATGAATCGAACTGGCTTTCTTTGTTTCGCTCTCTCAGAATTGTTAGTCATTTTGAGTTTTTGCACTTAATATTAATTTTTTGTTTCAAGTTGCACTTAAGGTTATCTAGTTTATTTTAGATTAACTGTACAAGAATCATATTAGTCTATAGTTTTGTAGTTTTTTTTTATTTTCCGTCGGTTAGTTTAGAAAGTAAAAAACATAGCATTAGATTTTTTTGTGTTGTTATTAACAGTATTTTGAGATAGTAGTATAATGGCTCCTACGCCAATTCGGAGAATAACGGCCGTGCAAAACGCACGTTTAGAAGAGATAACGCATATGAATGCACGTCTGAGAGCGAAGGCGCCAGATTCGTTGAATAAAAATATTATCGATTCACGTATTGACGCTTTAAATACAATTTGGACAGAAGCTAGGGAATCACATGCAGAGATTGTAGCTAGAGATGATGCTGAGGCTGATCCTTACGTCGTCAATAATATTTTCACTAACATTCAAACTGCATATGAAGACCTATTAGATGAATTGCTTACGAGATTAGCACAATTCGATAGTAACGCTGATCCACCTGTTCCTCCGATTCCGGGTAATATTGAGTTGTTAACCGATAAATTAGACGCTGTAAAAATGCCGAAACTTGATCTTCCAAAATTTTCCGGTAATTACGAAGACTGGGAGAGTTTTGCTGACCTCTTTAATTCGCTTGTACATTCTAAGAAGGCTACAGATGCTACGAAATTAAGTTACCTTAAGCTTTGCTTAACGGGAACAGCAGCTGATCTCGTCAAAGATGTTGCAACCACAGACGCGAATTATATCACAACTTGGCAGGCTTTGAAACAACGATTTTATAATCCGCGATTAATTGTGAATAATCATTTAAACGCGTTAATGAATATTGCCGCACTAAAAACAGAATCGGCCACGGACTTACGCGTATTTGCTGATGAAGCTCAGCGGGTCGTACGCGCTCTGACTAACTTAAAAATGCCCGTTAAACATTGGGATATATGGTTCGTACATATATTATCTGCACGGCTAGATCCGGAATCTAGAAAATTATGGGAGTCAGCACTCAGTGAAAAAGATCGCTCTTTTGGTGTAACTGACGAAAACGCAGCTCATGAGTTAACTGAAGCGTTGCACCATTTTCCAAAGTTTTCAGATTTCGCCACCTTTCTTGAGAAACGCTCTCAAACATTAAATATGATATCAACTGAAATCGCGAACGGTAAGAAATCGTCCTCTTTTCAAAGGCAGAATCATGGAGCGCGCAAGAGTTTTCATACGCAACAAGGAGCAAAATCATCTCCAAAGTGCGAACTTTGCTCAGGTTCACATCATCTTTGGAAATGTTATAAATTAAAGGCCAAGTCATCTTATGAACGCCGGTCCGAGATTAGGCGCTTGGGATTGTGTTTCAATTGTTTTGGACAGCATAAATTTAATGCATGTAATTCAAAGGGCCGTTGCGGCACGTGCAAAGAAAAACACCATACTCTTCTTCATTTTGACAATAAACGAACTATTAACACGTCTCAAGAATCCGAAAGTAACGATAAAAAATTCGAGTCAAAGAACGAAACTGCGACACTCAAAAATTTGACAAATTCGGTAAACGTGCATACTGCCAATGCATCTCCACTAAAAAATACGGTCATTCTTGCTACAGCCCAAGTTATTATACATGGGCCGCATGGTAAGCACACGCGCATACGTGCTTTGCTCGATCAAGGCTCAGAAGCAACATTGGTAACTGAGTCAATAGCGCAGCTTCTCGGGTTACCGAAACGCCCTGCCAACATTTCATTATCGGGACTCGGAACAAGCTCTTCGGGTACAGCAAAGGCCGTGGCAACGTTAACCTTACAGTCAAGTATTAATCCCGAATTTAAAGTGAAAACAGAGGCGCTTATACTTCCTCGTCTTACTTCTTATTTGCCAGCGAAAAATGTGATTGAAATTGATTTAAGACTGTTCGCGAATCTACCTTTAGCTGATCCGAAATTTTATATTAAAGATACTATCGATATGATTATAGGAGCTGATCTTTATGGAAGTTTATTGAAATCTGGTCTTAAGGGCTTTTCGAATTCAAATTTAATCGCTCAGAATACTGTTTTGGGTTGGATATTGTCAGGCTCTGTTCAAACTAATGCGTCACGGCGGGCGGATCGGACTTCTCAAGCACCTTTGCGTACTCTTCTTTGTATATCAAATAATGACTTAGACGATTCACTGCAGAAGTTTTGGAAGCTCGAAGAGTTTACTGTTACGGCTTCTAAATATAAGCCAGAAGATGAAGCGTGTGAACATCTTTTTTGCGAAACACACGCGCGCGATTCAAGCGGTCGATATGTAGTACGAATTCCATTGAAATCTAATCCACCATCTGCGGCAAATGAAACACGACGTATGTCGTTGGGTTCCCTCTCTCATTTACATCATCGTTTCTCACGTAATTCTAAGCTGGCCGAAGCTTATCGCGAGTTTATGAAAACATACGAACAGCTTGGGCACATGACTCGCATTCCGTTAAAAGAAGTTGATAATCAGCGCGCATGGTATCTACCTCATCACGCAGTTGTACGATACATTCAATCCTCTATGAAGTTACGAGTAGTGTTTGATGCCTCTCGTCAAACACGTGACAAATATTGCTTAAATAATTTTCTTATGGCTGGGCCTGCTCTTCAGAGTGATTTGGATTTAATATTACTTAATTGGCGCATTTATCGGTATGTATTTACAGCCGACATTGTAAAAATGTTTCGGCAAATCGGCGTTGTACCTGAGGATCAGGATTACCAAAGAATTTTATGGGCTCCTAGTGCCAACGAAACTCCTGTAGAATATCGTCTAACCACTGTAACTTATGGAACTGCGTGTGCACCATATCTGGCGATTCGCACTTTGATGCAATTAGCGCAAGATGAAAAGGATAACTTCCCTCTCGGTGCTGAATGTCTTGAGCGTAACACTTACGTAGATGATATTTTTGTAGGGGCTGATAGTTTATCTAATGTTATTTCAAAAAGAATTCAGCTTACTGCAATGCTCAAAACAGCTGGCATTGAATTAGACAAATGGGCATCCAATCACGAGGAGATTTTGCCAATGCACGTTAAGCAAACTCCTAACGAGCTCGGAAAACAAATCGATAATGACGCGACAGTAAAAACTCTGGGTATTCTATGGAATCCGAGTCGAGATATGTTTACATTCAATACTTTAGACTTTAAAGAATTAGCTTCAGCGCCGACTAAGCGGGCTGTTCTTTCAAATATAGCACGTCTTTTTGATCCGTTGGGATGGTTGTCTCCAGTTACTGTTACTGCTAAAATTCTTATGCAGGATTTATGGTTACTTAAATGTGACTGGGATTTCCCGCTACCTATCGCTGTGCGCGATCGATGGGTTGAGTATTGCAATTCTCTCGATTCGCTTTCGAATTTATCGATTGAACGGTGGATAGGTGCTGCTACTGGTAAAATTTATCAATTGCACGGATTTTGCGACGCATCAACGCGTGCATATGCATGTGCTGTATATATTAGAGTTCACGAAGGTGAAGGAACTGGTCGCGTTCATCTTTTGGCTTCTAAAACGAAAGTAGCACCGGTAAAAACTGTAAGCATTCCTAACCTCGAGTTATGCGGAGCAGTACTATTAGTAAAATTGCTTAGCCATTTGCGAAAATTAGAGTTTTTTAAAGGTATGCCTGTATTTGCATGGTCTGACAGTCAAGTAGTTTTGAATTGGCTACGAAAACATCCGAGTTCTTGGAAAACCTTTGTCGCAAATCGAGTCTCATATATACAAACTGAGATGCCTTCTGCTGTATGGGCACATGTGCCTACAAAAGAAAACCCGGCAGACTTAGCGTCTCGCGGTTGTAAATCATCGGATCTGATAAAAAGTGACGCATGGTGGCACGGACCCACTTGGCTTTCACAGCCGTCTGAAATGTGGCCTACGCCTGCAATTAACGTAAAAAGTTTACATTCTCGTAAGACTCCGGCTGAACCGGAGATGCTCACGAAATATTCTTCCTTTACACGACTGATTCGTGTAGCTGCGTACTTGTTACGACCTCTAATCAATTTGCGAAGACGCAGAATCGGTTTAGAAAATTTCAAGGATTTCTTGAGAACTGATGAATTAAATTATGCTCGATTGGTTGTTATTAAATTGGCCCAAGTAGCTGCGTTTGGCGCAGAAATTTCTCAACTAAAGGCTGAAGTCGCGCTTCCAAAACGTAGTTGCTTACGCAAACTCAATCCTTATTTAGATGAGAATAATGTTTTACGTGTGGGCGGTCGTCTTGCACATTCCAAATTGTCGGTAGATCCAAAGAATCCCCCAATTTTACCACAATTTTCGACACTTAGCTTATTGATTGTGCAACATGCACATAAATTATGCCTTCATGGTGGACCTACCCTTACTACGAGCTACGTAATGCGTCAAGTATGGATTATAAAAAAGAAGCGATTAATCAATCTTGTAATTCGTAACTGTGTAACGTGTCAGCATGTAAAACCTAAAATGGCACATCAACTCATGGGGGATCTTCCTGCTGATCGAGTAACACCAGCGCGGCCGTTCTCTACGGCTGGGCTCGATTACGCTGGACCCATTCAAGTGCGAACAACGAAAGGCCGAGGTTATAAAAGCTATAAGGGCTACATTGTACTGTTTGTATGTTTTGTCACACGGGCTATTCATTTAGAACTTGTAAGCGACTGTACATCGGCAATGTTTATATCTGCTTATCGGCGGTTTGTCTGCCGACGCGGTATTTGTAACAAACTTTTCAGCGATAATTCGACTACTTTCCAGGGAGCTGATAAGGAGTTAAAAGCTATGTTTAAGGCGGCATCTGTTTTTTATACAGAGACTGCAGCTTTACTCGCCAACGACGGTACCAGCTGGAATTTTATACCTCCAAGCGCTCCTCATTACGGTGGACTTTGGGAAGCAGGTGTTAAATCAGTTAAACATCATTTGAAAAGAGTAATCGGTGATCACACGCTCACTTTCGAAGAGCTATCGACCGTCTTGACTGAAATAGAAGCCTGCCTCAACTCACGTCCGCTATACCCCATGAGCTCCGAGGCAGATAATTTACATGCATTGACTCCTGCACACTTTTTAATTGGCGAAACTCCAGGGATGATTCCAGATGAAGAACCTCCAGGTGTTCCAGAAGAGCGACTTAGCCGATTCCAATTAATGCAGCGGCTTCGCAACAACTTTTGGAAGCGCTGGTCGACCGAATATCTTCAACATTTGCAAGAGAGAGGAAAATGGAGGGATTCTACTGACAATTTTGCTATAGGCCAACTAGTGTTGATCATGGATGATCGTTATCCACCTACAAAGTGGCCTCTTGGTCGCATAATAGCAACACATCCTGGCGTTGACAAGCTAGTACGAGTAGTAACAGTTAAAACATCTACGTCTACCCTCAAGCGACATATTGCTCGTCTTGCTCCTTTGTCCATGCTCGACAATTCAAGGAAGATAGAAGATAAGTGAAAACTTGTGTGAACGATGTTATGCGAATCAAAAAAAAAATTATGTTCGTCCTACGGACGAAGGCGGGCGGAATGTTCGCGTTCATTTCGCTTCTACTATGCAGCCGCATAGAATTTTAACTGTCGTGCCACCATATGACGTAATTAATCATGGCGTCGCAAGCGGCATGTACGCATGCGTAAGAACAGTCACGGCCTCACGAGATCGACGAACGCGCGCGTCGATTTAGAATCGACCGAACAGTGATCGAGAGCAATAGGTACGCCGTGCTGCTTCGACGCGCGTTTGCCAAACGATTTACCGAACTTATATCTATCGTTAATGTAAAAACTATATTCTCGAGTGCCTGTGTGTATAGTGCGTGGACGAGACCTAACGTGGCGGTTCTCGTTAGTGAACAAATTCGCTAAGGATTTGCCGGCCGCGACACTTCAAGAAAGTGCAATCTAGACGTTTGCGGAGCGAGGGCTGGACCCGTTTCTGAGACGTCGGGGTTCTGCAGCGAGCTGGGCATGGGCCACCGGCAAATTCTCCACTTTCCCCGGTTCAAGTAAAGACGAATTGAACCGGTTAGTACACTGTGCACTTATAGTCTGTATATTTGCAACGTTGCGGGGCTGTTCCCCAAACTAGCGATTTATTGGTAAGAGATTCAATGTACTTAGAGATAAGCGGTTTCTCGTAGAAAATAGTTAAGCTCATTGTTTGTAAAATTTAATCATTATTACAATAAATAAAGTATACTATAACTTGCTCAGGCTTTCCCCTCTTCTCCGTGAGGGGTTTTATGCCTAAGCAAGCATTTTATGTTTAGTTCATCGCGCAAATGTTGCATTGTTTATTTTATAGAACACGAACACTCATCCCTTCCTTTCTTTCTTTAAAATTTGTAGTCTAAGTATTTTCACATATCTTCGGAACGGTTCATCCAAATATAGGCATTCAATATGTTTTTGGAAAGCTCTCGATCTCAGCTTTTCAAATATGTGTCTCCCGATTCGCTGCGAGGAAGCTGGTTCGAGCAGAAATCGAAAAAAGGTTGATATGCAATTTTTGGTAAATTTTCCGAAATTGCCTAGTTTTCCTCCTTTTAAAATATGTGTCTCCCGATTCGCTGCGAGGAAGCTCGTTCGAGCAGAAATCGAAAAAAGGTTGATGTGCAATTGCTGGGAAATTTTCCGAAATTGGCTAGTGTTTTTCATGACTCCATATCTTCGGAACGGTTAATCCAAATATAGGCATTCAATATGTTTTTGGAAAGCTCTCGATCTCAGCTTTTCAAATATGTGTCTCCCGATTCGCTGCGAGGAAGCTGGTTCGAGCAGAAATCGAAAAAAGGTTGATATGCAATTTTTGGTAAATTTTCCGAAATTGCCTAGTTTTCCTCCTTTTCAAATATGTGTCTCCCGATTCGCTGCGAGGAAGCTGGTTCGAGCAGAAATCGAAAAAAGGTTGATGTGCAATTTCTGGGAAATTTTCCGAAATTGGCTAGTTTTTTTCCGGACTCCATATCTTCGGAACGGTTCATCCAAATATAGCCGTTCAATATGTTTTTGAAAAGCTCTCGCTCTCAGCTTTTCAAATATGTGTCTCCCGATTCGCTGCGAGGAAGTTGGTTCGAGCAGAAATCGAAAAAAGGTTGATATGCAATTTTTGGTAATTTTTACGATGTTAGCTAGTTTTTTTCCGGACTCCATATCTTCGGAACGGTTCATCCAAATATAGACATTCAATATGTTTTTGGAAAGCTCCCGATCTCAGTTTTTCAAATATGTGTCTCCCGATTCGCTGCGAGGAAGCTGGTTCGAGCAGAAATCGAAAAAAGGTTGATATGCAATTCTTGGTAAATTTTCCGATTTTAGCTAGTGTTTTTCATGACTTCCA
>JACCIB010001970.1:0-11330 GCA_018906965.1 Philotrypesis tridentata | reverse complement strand
TTAATAAGCCAAGTATAACGCGAGTACAATCCAAGCATAAAGCGACTGCAGACAAATCTTAAAACGAATATAATCGAACTATAAAGCGAGTGTAGTCAAAGTAAAAGGCGAGTATAGTCAAAGCATAACGCGACTGAAGGTAAATCATAAAACTAGTATAATCAAACTATAAAGCGAATATAGTCAAAGCCAAAGGCGAGTATAGTCAAAGTATAACATCAGTATAATCAAAGAATAACGGTAGTATAGGCAAGTATGCAAAGAGTATAGTCAAAGTACAAGGCCAGTATAATCAAAGTATAACGCGAGTATAGTCAAGTATAACGCGACTGCAGACAAATCATAAAACGAGTATAATCAAACTATAAAGCGAATATCGTTAAAGTAAAAGGCGAGAATAGTCGAAGTATAACGTCAGTATAGTCGAAGCATAAAGCGAGTGTAGTCAAAGTGTAACACCAATATAGCTGAAGTATAAAGCTAATATAATCCAAGTATAAAGCTACTATAATAAAAGTATAACGGTAGTACAGACACGTATAAAACACGTATAGTCAAAGTATAAGACCAGTATAATCAAAGTATAAAGCTATTATAATAAAAGTATAACGGGAGTATAGACAAAGTGTGAAACGAAAGTACATAGCGAAAGAAATATAGCGAAAGTGTAACGCAAGTATAATCAATGTATAACACAAGTACAGTCAAATATAAAGCTTTCAAAAACAAAGTATAACACCAATATAGCGAAAGTATAAAGCTAATATAATTAAAGTATCAAGCTACTATAAGCAAAGTATACCGCGAGTATAGACAAAGTATAAAACGAGTATCGTCAAAGGATAACGCTAGTATAACCAAAGTATGAAGCGAGTGTAGTCAAAGCATAACGCTAGTATAGTCAAAGTATAACGCAAGTATAATCAAAGTATATAACCAGTACAGTCGAAGCAACAAGCTACTATAATCAAGGTATAACGCAAGTATAGTCAAAGTATTATGCAGATATAGCCAAAGCATATAGCTAATATAATCAAACTATAAAGCGAATATCGTTAAAGTAAAAGGCGAGAATAGTCGAAGTATAACGTCAGTATAGTCGAAGCATAAAGCGAGTGTAGTCGAAGTGTAACACCAATATAGCTGAAGTATAAAGCTAATATAATCAAAGTATAACACGTGTATAGTCAAAGCATAACGCTACTGCAGACAAATCATAAAACGAATATAATCGAACTATAAAGCGAGTATAGCCAAAGTAAAAGGCGAGTATAGTCAAATTATAACATCAGTATAATCAAAGTATAACGCTAGTATAGGCAAGTATGCAAAGAGTATAGTCAAAGTATAACGCCAGTATAATAAAAGTATAAGGTGAATGTAGTCAAAGAATAACGCGACTGTAGACAAATCATAAACCGTTTAATAATGACTCTATCGCTCGATGATGGAATAGTGTAGAATAAAAATTGATGCGTCTCTTCGAGCCAAGTTGTTTATTTTAAAAAATGCCAAACGTTTCGGGATATTTTTATCCCCTCTTCAGTGGCTGTATAACGTTAAATTACAAGGTTTTATTACAATGATAATATTAAAGATAAGTGAAATTGAAAATTGTACATATAGACATAGTTACCTAATTTGCAAAACAACTTCCGTGTTTTTACATTATTAGGAACGGACCAGAAAAAGGATAAATCGCATATGGCGCTATAAATATAAATTAAAAATTTAAACCAAAGTTTACAGAAGAGCTATTACAAAATTTTTTAAATAATAACTTACGGCCTAGGACTCGAGAATTTTATTTTACAGAACGATTCCCCGGTGCCAAGGTGGTAATGCGGCACCGGTCGAGGCAGGACATCAACTAATGTCTCTACAAAAATCGGGCAATATATATTCCGCAATACATACATTAGATGCTGTACCAATACTTAGAAATGTTATTATAATGCAAACCGCATCAGCGACGGATACCTCGAGCTTCATCCATATACCAAGAACGAATAACACATTGGAGGTGGCACGTTAATACTCAAGTAGCAGGGCGGGGGGCCCGCGCCGCAACGTAAGAAACGCTCCTGCCATGACTATATGACTGTATAGTATACAGTATGGACGGAGCGTTGCCCGGTGCGGTTTGCATTATAATAACATTTCTAAGTATTGGTACAGCATCTAATGTATGTATTGCGGAATATATATTGCCCGATTTTTGTAGAGACATTAGTTGATGTCCTGCCTCGACCGGTGCCGCATTACCACCTTGGCACCGGGGAATCGTTCTGTAAAATAAAATTCTCGAGTCCTAGGCCGTAAGTTATTATTTAAAAAAAAAAAAAAAATTTTGTAATAGCTCTTCTGTAAACTTTGGTTTAAATTTTTAATTTATATTTATAGCGCCATATGCGATTTATCCTTTTTCTGGTCCGTTCCTAATAGTGTAAAAACACGGAAGTTGTTTTGCAAATTAGGTAACTATGTCTATATGTACAATTTTCAATTTCACTTATTTTTAATATTATCATTGTAATAAAACCTTGTAATTTAACGTTATACAGCCACTGAAGAGGGGATAAAAATATCCCGAAACGTTTGGCATTTTTTAAAATAAACAACTTGGCTCGAAGAGACGCATCAATTTTTATTCTACACTATTCCATCATCGAGCGATAGAGTCATTATTAAACAAATTTGGGCATTGCGTCACGAATCATGCCTAAAATAATAGCAAGATCAGCGACAAGGTTGAAACATGCGGGTCCTGCTCGTGCTCCGGCGAGCAATACATCTTTCTCGCCGTTACCGTCTTCACCATCGGGAGCACTGACCGAGAAGGAAAACAGACACGAGGAGGAGTCAACGACCGGGGGGGACACAGGACAGCAGCTAAGTTTCGATATTGACAATCGTGTCTTTCTCAGCAGCAACAACAGTAGAAATAGTAGAAACATTAGAATTACGGATTTTACAAACATTAGAGAATTTTTTAAATTTATTTCGTACAATTATTCCACCACGGTGAAACATCTAGTTAGTAAATTCATAAAGGTACAACGCGAGGCTCAAAAATGCGCGTGCCAATTAAAGTTCTTATTAGAGTGTCGTGACAAAGACATTGTACCGAAACATATTTCCAGGATGGGCGTGCGTAGATTTTTTTACAGTAAGTTTGCGACTAGAAAATTCCAAAATTGTATAAATAATTTGCACAAGAAGCTTTTAAAATTAGAGATAATAGACTGTAACACACATAAAACTTTTTTAAACAAAACAATATTGCACACTATTATTAACATTAAGAGTTTGACTTCTGAGCACTTTTCTGAGTTAGTTTTAGAGTTTTCCGAAATTTCCTTTAAAACTTATAAAAATAAATTAAATTACAACTACAGGAGAAAAATATCCGATCTGTCTGTTTTGTATTCACGCTCTCATGGATATGACCTCCCGGTCCGTCCGCATGGCAACACTTCGAATCCTCGTTGTTCGAAGGAAAATATTGGTAGTTTTGACTATAATTTTAACCATGCGGAGATTTTAAAATTGAGAGAAAAATGGCTTGTGAATCTTACTGATTCGCAGCTTCCGGAATTTGTAAAGAAGGTGATGTCCATGGGAGATAAATTCAATTTTAATACAGATTTAAAATTTAAGCAAGCTATTGAGATATTAAAAAGCCTGGAGAATGTATATGCGTTCAATCGAAACATAGACGGAGGACTGCGAGATGGAGTCATTTCCATATTAAATTCTCAGATTAAAAATAAGACGCATGTGCCTTATCATGAACGTATTATGTCATACAATGTTAGACGTACAAAACAGTATTTAAAAAACAATCCCGATCTATTTTTCACTAGAGCAGACAAGGGCAATGCTACGGTGGTGGTGGATCGAAACGTGTATATCTCGAAGGTTAATGAGGCCCTCAGCGACGAGAGATTTTATAGACTGGTTAAAGTTAACCCTGCTGCAGGGATAAAAAAGCGGATAAAAAAACTCATTGACCTTTGGAGTGCACGGGGCGTTCTAGAGTGCGACGAGGCTTTTAGAGGTCTTTCTTCCAAGGGCATTGAGCACACATCGCTGCCGAAAGCTTATGGCCTAATAAAAATTCATAAACCAAACAATCCCGTAAGAATTATAGTTTCAGCAATTAATAGCCCCACTTATTTTCTTGATAAATGCATATCCGTCTTATTAACTAAACATTTTCCTTTACCAGCTTCTCATATAAAAAATAGTACACAATTAAAAAGTAACCTCACTAATATAAATATTTCTGATCAGCAATGTTTTGTGTCCTTCGACGTTGTTTCGTTGTTTTCGAGTTTGCCAAAAGATGTGATTATACTGTCGATTGAAAAGAGATGGAAATGGCTCTCCTGTATGAATTGTATGTCGAAGAGCGAATTTATGGATGGTATAAAAATTCTTCTCGACTGTACGTATCTTGTTTTCGATGGCAAATTTTATAAACAAGTCTCAGGCGCTCCGATGGGATTCTGCTCGAGCCCTGTTTTTGCGAATATGGTTCTGGAGGATCTCGAGGATCATTATCTGGGTATTGCAAAATCTAGCGTTCGACTTTTTTACAGATACGTGGATGACTGTCTTTTGGTTTTGGATAGAGACAAGATTGAATTTGTGTTATCTATATTTAATAGCTATAATAACTCCCTTCAATTTACTCACGAAATTGAAGTCAATAATAGTATAAATTTTCTCGATATCTCCATTATTCATGATTCAAGTGGTTTTATTTTTACGAATTGGTTTCAAAAAAATACAGCGTCATCAAGATACATAAATTACTTCTCTCACCACCCAAAAAACCAGAAGATAGCAATAATGTACAATTTATTTGATAGGGCGATATTGTTGTCCGATCCGCGGTTTCACTGTGAAAATATCGAAAAAGCGAAAAAAATTCTCATAGCTAATGACTATCCTGGAGATTTTATAGAAAAATTTAGTAAAAAACGGATTGCTCGCAACCTGAGCCTTTCAAGGGCCTCGTTAGAAGGGGTAGTTGAAAGTAATGCACACCCACATAACAATAATTCTAGCTCTAGAAAAGGATATGCGGTGTTCCCTTACTATGAAGGGTTTAACGAAAAATTAAAGTCGGTGTTGAAAAGAAATGACATGAGTTTGATTAATAGTGTTACTGATAAGTTCAACAAATTTATAAAACTTGGCAAAGATCCTACTGCTGTGGGAGACACGAGAAATGTTGTATATAAAATCGATTGCTCCGATTGCGAATCTACGTACATCGGAGAAACGTATCGACCGTTAAAAGCTAGGCAATACGAACATAAAAGATATATAGAGAAAAGGGATCTTAACTCCCCTCTCGCGGTACATGCATTGGAAACAGGACACAATTTTGATTTTAACAATATTAAAATAATAGATAGAGAACCGTCTATGTTCCGCAGACGGTTCTCAGAAATGCTACACATTCAGTTTTCGATGGCACACTTAATAGGGCTGAGGATACGTGCCGCCTCAAAGCGAGTTATAAAAATGTTATATCAAACCTAAAAAATAGTCCGAATAAAGTTTAATTGTAAATAATGTGATTGCGGAGACTCGGTGGCGAGCGGACTGTATCAGGATCTTAGCATGCAGTGAGAGGTGGCATACCGCTTCGCGCTCTCTTCAACTCAGCCAACACATGTTCAATAGTGATTGGCTGGCGAGCCGGAGCGGAACAGCCCAGTGGGAGGTCGGAGACACCGGGTTGCCGTGGCAACGCTCCGTCCATACTGTATACTATACAGTCATATAGTCATGGCAGGAGCGTTTCTTACGTTGCGGCGCGGGCCCCCCGCCCTGCTACTTGAGTATTAACGTGCCACCTCCAATGTGTTATTCGTTCTTGGTATATGGATGAAGCTCGAGGTATCCGTCGCTGATGCGGTTTGCATTATAATAACATTTCTAAGTATTGGTACAGCATCTAATGTATGTATTGCGGAATATATATTGCCCGATTTTTGTAGAGACATTAGTTGATGTCCTGCCTCGACCGGTGCCGCATTACCACCTTGGCACCGGGGAATCGTTCTGTAAAATAAAATTCTCGAGTCCTAGGCCGTAAGGTATTATTTAAAAAATTTTGTAATAGCTCTTCTGTAAACTTTGGTTTAAATTTTTAATTTATATTTATAGCGCCATATGCGATTTATCCTTTTCTGGTCCGTTCCTAATAATGTAAAAACACGGAAGTTGTTTTGCAAATTAGGTAACTATGTCTATATGTACAATTTTCAATTTCACTTATCTTTAATATTATCATTGTAATAAAACCTTGTAATTTAACGTTATACAGCCACTGAAGAGGGGATAAAAATATCCCGAAACGTTTGGCATTTTTTAAAATAAACAACTTGGCTCGAAGAGACGCATCAATTTTTATTCTACACTATTCCATCATCGAGCGATAGAGTCATTATTAAACGGTTTATGATTTGTCTACAGTCGCGTTATTCTTTGACTACATTCACGTTATACTTTTATTATACTGGCGTTATACTTTGACTATACTCTTTGCATACTTGCCTATACTAGCGTTATACTTTGATTATACTGATGTTATAATTTGACTATACTCGCCTTTTACTTTGGCTATACTCGCTTTATAGTTCAATTATATTCGTTTTATGATTTGTCTGCAGTAGCGTTATGCTTTGACTATACACGTGTTATACTTTGATTATATTAGCTTTATACTTCAGCTATATTGGTGTTACACTTCGACTACACTCGCTTTATGCTTCGACTATACTGACGTTATACTTCGACTATTCTCGCCTTTTACTTTAACGATATTCGCTTTATAGTTTGATTATATTAGCTATATGCTTTGGCTATATCTGCATAATACTTTGACTATACTTGCGTTATACCTTGATTATAGTAGCTTGTTGCTTCGACTGTACTGGTTATATACTTTGATTATACTTGCGTTATACTTTGACTATACTAGCGTTATGCTTTGACTACACTCGCTTCATACTTTGGTTATACTAGCGTTATCCTTTGACGATACTCGTTTTATACTTTGTCTATACTCGCGGTATACTTTGCTTATAGTAGCTTGATACTTTAATTATATTAGCTTTATACTTTCGCTATATTGGTGTTATACTTTGATTTTGAAAGCTTTATAGTTTGACTGTACTTGTGTTATACATTGATTATACTTGCGTTACACTTTCGCTATATTTCTTTTGCTATGTACTTTCGTTTCACACTTTGTCTATACTCCCGTTATACTTTTATTATAATAGCTTTATACTTTGATTATACTGGTCTTATACTTTGACTATACGTGTTTTATACGTGTCTGTACTACCGTTATACTTTTATTATAGTAGCTTTATACTTGGATTATAGTTGTTTTGCAAATTAGGTAACTATGTCTATATGTACAATTTTCAATTTCACTTATTTTTAATATTATCATTGTAATAAAACCTTGTAATTTAACGTTATACAGCCACTGAACAGAGGATAAAAATATCCCGAAACGTTTGGCATTTTTTAAAATAAACAACTTGGCTCGAAGAGACGCATCAATTTTTATTCTACACAAATCATAAACCGAGTATAGTCAAACTATATAGCGAATATGGTTACAGTAAAAGGCGAGTATGGTTGAAGTATGACGTCAGTATAGTCGAAGCATCAAGCGAGTGTAGTCAAAGTGTAACACCAACATATCCAAAGTATAAAGCTACTATTAGCAAAGTATAACGCGAGTATGGTCAAAGCATAAAGCTATTATAATCAAAGTATAACGCACGTATAGTTAAACTATTATGCAAATATAGCTAAAGCATATAGCTAATATAATCAAAGTATAAAGCTACTATAATAATAGACAGGTATACAACGAGTACAGTCAAACTATAAAGCGAGTATAATAAAAGTATAACGCGAGTATAGTCAAAGCTTAATGTGACTGCAGACAAACCATAAAACTAATATAATAACACTATAAAGCGAGTATAGTCAAAGTATAACGTTAATATAGTCCAAGCATAAAGTGAGTGCAGTGAAAGTATAACATCGTCATAGCCAAAGTATAACACCAATGTAGCCAAAGTATAACGCTAATATAGTAAAAGTATAATCTTACTATAAGCAAAGTATACCGTGAGTATAGACAAACTATAAAACGAGTATAGTCAAAGGATAACGTTAGTATAGTCACAGTATGAAGCGAGTGTGTTCAAAGCATAATGCGACTGCAGGCAAATCATAAAACGAGTGTAATCAACATATAACTCGAGTACAGTCAAAGTATAAAGCTATTATAATCAAAGTATAACGCGTGTTTTGACAAAGTATAAAACGAGTATAGTCAAAGTATAACGCTAGTATAATCAATGTATGAAGCGAGTGTAATCAAAGCATAACGCAAGTATAATCAAAATATAACGTGAGTATAATCAAAGCATAACGCGAGCACAGTCAAAGAGTAAAGCTAATAGAATCAAAGTATAACTCTAGTATAGACAAGTATAAAATGATTATAGTCAAAGTATAAGACCATTATAGTCGAAGTATAGCGCGACTAGAATCAAAGTATAACGCAAGTATAATCGAAGTATAACGCTAGTATAGACAAGGATAAAACGAGTATAGTTAAAGTATAAGGATAGTATATTCGAAGTATAAGGTTCAAGTTGGTTGTACCTCACGGGTGGGGGCAAGGTCGGGGCCCTCACCACTTTTAAAACGACAAGTTGTCTGCTGGAGGGGAGAGCTATACATAAGAACGTATAGCAGTCTGAAGAGCTCATTCTCATCAGTAGCTCATCATTGAGTGAACGTAGAAAAAAGCATGGATTAGAGATTTGAAGAAGAAAGGTTACGAAGGTTGGAGATGATCCTATGGTGGAACATCAACGATGGAGTGGACATTGCCGATTCATACGCAAAGCACCTTGCGGTAACGTCCTCATAGGTAGTGCATTAAATCCTACCTCAGCTTCACATGATGTTTGTGGTCCATATAAGCATCAAGTATCAACATGTCAGGCAGCTATTGATGAGAAGAATGGCTGTAAGATATGCTATAACGAAGAAATTCAAGTAGCGTTTATTCCATGCGGCCATGTTATCGCATGCAAAAAGTGTGCTTCGAAGCTAATAACGTGCGCGATTTGTCGTAAAAGCATCACCGACACTTTAAATGTCTTCTTTTCCTAAGCATCAATCCAGCTGTTGTGAGTCTTATCTAATCCAAGCCACTTGACGTAGACTTGATTTCCGCGTTTTTTCAAAACTTTTTCAACGAGATATACGTCAGGATACTTTGTTTTTGACAGTTCCTGCTCGTAAAATCCTCCACTAATAGGCTTGTCTTGATAGTCCTTCAAACGATAAGTGGGAGGAATCGTTAGCGCTACTCGACTCACTGTGAATATCTCTGTTGACCAGTTTGGTGTATAACCCTTCTCGAACACTTGCTTTGCTTTGCTCAAGCGAACGCTATCTCCTACTTTAAATTTAGGACGCTTTACTTTTTTAATTGTTCGAGTATAACGTTTCATAACTTGAAATTGATTATCAAGCGAGACCTCGCTAGGCTTCATTCCAATTGTTCGATGTTTACTATTTTTAAAGTTTTCCAACAAATCAGATAAGCTATCGAGCCACTTGTAATTTCCTTGAATACTGAATTGTAGCCTCATCTTTCTCTTGAGAGTACGGTTGAAACGTTCACATATAGAAGCTTTAAGAGTACTATACGTCGAGTACAAATTGATCTTGTATCGCTTCATCAGCTTCTCAAAATTGCTATTGTAAAACTCGAGACCTCTATCTGTATGTAAATTCTTCGGTACTCGACCTTGACGCAACACTGACTTCATTGCCGCTGTAACTTCTTCACCAGACTTTTTCTTTACGGGAACAGCCCACGCAAACTTGGAGAATACGTCGATGATTGTGAGAAGATACCTATAACCTTTATTTTCCTTAGCATAGGGCTTCATCTCAACTAAATCAGCTTGCCATGTCTCGTCTAAGCCACGCATATCAAACTTTCGACGAGGATAGTTGTGACGAGCGGGCTTGTGAAGTTCTTCAACTACTGCTTTCTTATGCTCCATGTTACGCGTCTGCAGAGTGAATGTTACTCATGATCTGTGCTACAGCTTCTTTTATAGTCTCGATATCGCTCTGATGACTCGACAACATCAAGTCGAGCTCGTCTCTGTGTGCTTCAACGATATCATCTAATTTACTTAGCTGCTGTTCCAATAGGGAAATAAGCTCTAGTATTTTTTTAACTTCTGCTTGAAGAGTTTCCAAGTTGACTGCTTCATCTTGCTGACGAGGAGCTGCTAAATTGCAAAGTCTCTTATTGTCCAAGTCGTAGTGACCATCGGTTGTGATTTTGAAGCCAAACCCTTGAGGTCCACGACTGCCTTCATTCTTCTTCAGATTACGTCCAAACACGTCGACGCTCATCTTTAAAATGATTGACAGTACTCTGTGCGCTCAATATATATAGCCGTCCTCGCGTAACTCTTCAATAATCGAATGAATTTCATTAATATGACTCGGATTACCAGCTGACTGCTCAGCTATAAGCAAGCGAAGCCTATCGACCAGCTCATTAGGATCGTTCCAATAGATGTACTCCATTTTGGTGATTCGACGAGCGATTTTGTATCGAGGTAGGCATTTCTTGCGTAACGCTCCTCCTCTCTTCTGAAACAGAGGTGCTATGATGTTTGTATATTTTTTACTGTTATGAACTCGAATCGATTCATCATCTTTGTACTGTTTTTTTATGAGCATAGGTTGACTCGAGGATAGTCTGATAAGTTTGCAGATCAGTCTGATTATAATTCTTAGGATCTCTAGCTATGAGCAGCTCCATCAAACCGTCAGTTTTTGCATATCGTCCATCTTTCACTTTAATGCTTTTATCACCAAAGATAATAGGCGAATCACCAAACATCCACTGTCTACCCTCCTTTCGAACTCCATAAATTTTATCAATATCCTTTTTTCGCTTCAACATCTGCATATACTTATCTTCTTCTTCTTCTTCTTCAGTATCATTATCAGCTGTTTCAAAATTATCGTCATCTATCTTAGCTTCATCGTTCAAAGTTTCATCAAAACTATCATCATCGTCCGAGTTGACAAAAGTATCATCAAACTTTTTTTTCTTTATTATAGTATCATCTAGTAAAGCTTTTCTTTTTTTAAGTGGTGGTGACACAGACTTTTGTCTACTAGATACAAGCTGATGTAAAGGATTGACAATTGGCTTAAAGGTAATCAGTCGT
>JACCIB010000197.1:0-262420 GCA_018906965.1 Philotrypesis tridentata | reverse complement strand
GTTGGAGTTACATCTGGGTTTAACACAATGAAAAAAACCCTTTTGGAATAATTAAATTATATTGTAAAAAATTACAAAAAAATTATGTATACATATATACATATCCATAAAATAAAAAATATAAACGGCAATACAGAAATCGGCTATCTGTGGGGTGGCTCGCGCGAGGGCTGGACCCGCCCTATGGTCACAATATAATTATTTTCAAAATATACGTCACTAAACACCTCCAATATCACTTCCATATTATTCTTATACGTATAGCTGGTCCGCGTGTAACACAGCAGCTCATCCAGCCCCCAGGCGTCGAAGGCTGGCTGGTTTATACCGTCTCGCAGACGGTTGTTTCGCTCCCTCGCGATCCGGCGGGCGGTCCGCCGACAAACCCAATGTTCAAACTGAAAGACGACGAAATAATATAATTATAATAACAATATATTATATATATATATTCTTAATTAAAAAAACTTACAATCACGATTGTTCGTTTTGGTCTTCTAAATCCGTACATGATGTCTATCTTTCTTTTTCTAAATTCTTTAAGAGGGCGATGCGTCTCTGACGAGAATACGGCAGAAAATAACGCGCTGGCAAATTTTCGTCCTCTCAAGAGGTCCACCGTCATAAAAACCAAAGCCGCCTCCGCCGTCATCTTGTGCAGATAACTTTCTCTAAAAAACTTTCGGAAAACTATCGGATGTATCGGAAAACGTCGGCGCCTTTTTCACCTGTACCGAGTGCTGCAAGGGCCCCCCCGCGCCTAGAGTCGGCTCTTTTTCCCGTCGCAGGTAGCCTCCACGCGAAGGGGCCTTGCCAACCGTGTTGTACTGCCCACGCCGTGTTTGCTATACCAGTATAGACTACTACGACTATATCTATACAGCAGTGTGCTGAGGGTTTGGTTATATAGCTATATAGTATCTCGAACCAGGGGCTGTGTCTTCCTAGACCTTCCAAATACAGACTTGCTGAATCTCCGGCAGTATCAAAGTGTCCGTCGTTTCGAACGCAAGTTTTTCAATCTCTGAGAAAAATTTTTCATTATTTCAAAAAAAATGTCGGGAGAGCATTTTACCGAGGAGGAAATGGCCCGCTTGCGCGAGAAGGTCTGGGAATCACTCCCAGCCATTGCAGCGGAGTTATTTAGCCGGGGTTTAATTTTTATTAATAATTTTAATTTTTAGTTTCAGAATAGCTGGGCAATAAAAAGAGATAATCTTGAATACCCCCGTAAAATAACTAAAGCGTTTTTCGCCGGTCAAATCCCGGTAAGAATCCTCACATATATTTTTAATATGTTATTTATCTAAATATTTATCTAAATAATTATTATTTTTTCAGTATCACATGTGGGCGCTGTACCGTAATGCAAAAAATTCGTTCTTTAGAAAGAACGATTTGCTAAACGCCATGTTCAACGGGATAGCAGACAACGAGAAAAATTTTTATTTAAGCAGGTTATTCGAATACGAAAGTTATTATATTAAAAATAATGATATTGTACACGCTATAGATATTTTTTCAAACCTAATCATGATTAAAAGAAACGAGTATTTAATTTTTAAAGAACCTCGTAATAGAGAGTATTTATGTAACAATCCCGATAATTTAAAAACATGTAGCGCGATGGCAATTCTTAAACATTTGTATCCCTAAAAATTTTGCATATTTTTATTAATGTGTGAATATATGTAATTTTTTGAAAAACTCAAATATTATTTTCCCGTCTAAGAACAACGCCTTTATTCCCACCCATACCAATTCATTTATTTTCTGATGAATTTTTTATAAAGAAGACTTATTTTCTATTTGATGATTGAAATCCTAATTTTTCTGTTAAATAAAATATATTTGCCATTGGAGCATTAACACGACCGGCAGGCGGCGGCGTGCTTTTTGTACATGACAAAGAGAAAGCTAATGTAATTCGAAAAACACATGACTGGCCCTGGTACTCGAAGCGGTGGTGGCTGCAACGGTGACATTTCTTTTAAACCAGCAGCAGTCTGAAGCTGCCAATGCCAACGGATACAGGTATACAGGTTACCTTTCGAACTCTGCTGCTGTATAAAAGCGTACACCCTCCGGTCTAGCGCCGGTTCGGAAAAATGAGTCATTTGTGACGGTCTCCGCATAGCTCTCGACTCCCTCGCAGCTGTGGCCTTCTGCCGAGTGAAAATAGGTAGCGCTCCATTAAGGATGAGGGGATAAATAACTCTACGAAAATAAATGCGCTTTACACTTTAGGATAAATTTCTTTTTTATTCAAAGAAAATTTTACATTCACAATTTTTCACATAATTTAAGAAGACAATTTTGTACAATTTTTATATGCATGGCAGTTAATTGAAGATACAAAATATCGTAGTAGTAATTTAAAAAATAAGAGTCTTTTGATGCATCAAAATAGTTTAATACAGTTTCGTGAATATCTCGCGGATTTTTTTTATTATTGTTTTAATAATAACGTCGCTATTGTTGGCAAAGATATCCGACATTTTAACAAAAAACGAAAGTTCTTTTGAAATAAACTCTTTACACTTGTTGGCCAATGCTCCGATACGCTTTGAGCGGCGATAGCGCTCGTCCACACAGACAATCGCACTCTTCAATCCTTGAAAGGTGATTTTTGTAACACCACAGCCGGTGAGAAATTTTTTTTATTTTTATCTTCAAAATCGGTGTTACTTTTTGCAAAGTAAATTGACTTTACGCCGTAAGACGTAGTGAAGCGCAGTAGCGTCTCATTCTCCAACGATATATCGGAGGGATAGACAGGAGAATCCGAGTCGAAATACTGCGTTATTTTTTCGAGGTTATTTATCAGCACTGTCCATGCGGATGAACTTAAGGTCTGGCCGTATGAAGATTGGTTGTTGATAAGCCGAATCGTTGGAGTGAAGACGTCTGCATCGTCGTTGTAGAATAAACCAACACAAATTTTTTTCGTGTCCGAACTATTTAACGAATACACGCTTGACAGCACATGCATGGGCGATGCTTTACGTTCCTTCGGCGCCTCCATCATGATAAGCTTTGTTTTTTCGCCTCCATTGGGGAAAACCGATGTCGTTTCTTTTCACCAGCATTGCCTGAGCCATTGTCTCGGTAAAACATTACTGTACGAGCACAATATATACTATTCGATGTGATCGGTTCTAGAGCTAGCTGAACACTGAGGGGACCCGCCCCAATTAATAGATACTTATAGCGCGCATCTGTTTTTAAAAAAGATGTCACCTACACCCTCGCACCTCTTATGCACGCACGCACGTCGATGCTGTTGGCTAAGATGACCATATGTGTGCTCGTGCGTTAACGGAAAAATATTCCCTAAATACGTACTATGTGTATATCGCTATTTTACTACTTTTCTCTAAAAGTTTTTCAGAGAGGCATGACGACTAATCGATTCGTCGATCGTTTCTTACTAACACTCCTCCGTAAAAGCTTTTCTCGAACCATGCATATGTGGAAGTCGAGCCCCCGAAAACAGAAACTGCATCGACTAGCATTATAAAAGCTTCGGTCGGTCCAATCCTAGTGTTTAGTCTTTTCCTCAAACGCCGAGCGAACACTTCGTTGGCCGTGAAATTTCTTGTGTCTAGTGCTTGCTTGTAATTGTGTATCCTATACAAAAATGCCAACTCCCGAGGCAAGAAAGATAGTCGCCGACTTTCAACACGTTGTAGTGACCTGCGCCGCGCTAGCGTGCGTACGGTACGAACGTTTACGGCAGCGCTGCAGCCCCGAGTGGTGGTCGAGATTTTTTGACCTGCCAATATCGTCGCTTGTGTTTGAGTATTTTTACATACTTGCGTTCAGTGATTTGAAGGATGTGTTTACGATGTACGATGTGTGCATCAACCAATGTGACCTAGCGATTTATCTTGCGGGTCGATGTCTCACTGCTGACGACAGGATCGTCATAGATAATTATTCACAACTGCATATGCAACGGTTTTACGAATTGCGTAAGTTTCAAATTTTTTAAAGTATTTTTTACACATTTATAATATAGATTTAAAAAATAAATTCATGTTTTTATAGGACGTCTCCACGCTCTGGACGTAGTTCGCGAAGAAACACGCGAATTTGTGCTCAGCATTACGAGCGAAGCCAGAACTCAGATCGTCGAAATCATGTCGATGATTCAAAATGTTACGAGCCCCGACGACGAAATTAGTGCCGATGACACGCGGAGAATGGACCGACGACGGGCGCAGCTAGCGGTGCATTTGGGTACACAGCAAAATACCGTACCCTCGGACCATATGAAAAAATGCCGAGAAGTGTCTCTCGCTGCCTATCGAGGTGAGCAATCAATTTTTATCTTTTTTCCTACATCATTTTCTTATATCTACGTCTTTTCATCGTAGCATGTGAGGATATGATTATTGCACCTTGGCTACCGGCTCCTCGGACGACAGCAAAGCGTGTATTTGAATGGATCGTTACAGAATTTTATAACGATCCAAAGTCATTCCCACCATCGGGGGATGATGTGTACAGAACGTTTGAGGCATTTCGGGGGCCGGCCGAGGGTTAATTGTCAGTAATTTTAATTTAAAAACATTTCATTGTAAAATTCTTAAAATAATTTTTGTTTTTATTGATTACAGATACTGTAGCGCTAGAGAAGAGCAAGGAGGACACTCTTGAAAATCCCACGAAAAGGAGAAAAAGTTTTAACGGTGACGAGTGTCAAAACAATACGAATCGTGAAAAAACTGTGTCAGAGCCGGTGGTTGTGCAGGCAGACGTGCATAGTGAAATTTGCGCTGACGGCTGCAGCTACGGCAGTCAAGACTCGGCGCAGCAGGAGGGCCCCATCGTTCAAGTCGGAACGGGCTGAAGTAGGTCAACTACCCCGCAGCACTCGCAGTCAGAGCTAGATGGTAGGTCTTTAAATGTATTGTGTGGCGATGCGGTGTGCGAGAGAGTGAGTCTGTGCGACAAAACTGTGAACAGTAGCGGGTGCGTCGATAATTTCGAAACGCAGTGGTTCGATGATTTTGAGGGGAAAGGTAGTAAAACCGACGTGGAAAAAATTCTAGAAAAACGAAGTATTTTGTCTATAAAAAACAACGACAATTTGTGTCTGCCTCGCGCGTTGGCTTGCGGTGAAGTATTTATTCGAAAAGACGCGACACCCGAATGGGCTAAGGAATGGCGCGACATAAAAGAAAAACTTGCGCATCAAAAATATTGCGCGTCGCGATTAATGGTAAAATCGGTGATTGAAATCGCGCCAGATCGTGGATGCGGGCTCCGCGAACTCGAAAACTTTCAAACATTTTTTCAAAAACAGAAAATAGCAATTCGCGTTTACGTTTACGAAACTTTCGGTAACAGAGACACACCACTATTTTTCGACGGTACGCAATTTGGGCCGTACGAAAAAGTTATTAACGTAATGGCATATCGCGAACGCGAACATTTCGATCTAATATTAAATTTATTAGCTGTGCGTAGTGGATTATTTTTTTGCGAACGTTGTAATTTTACGTACAAGAACATAAGCCAACACGCCTACGAAGCCATATGTGACGCATGTTTTGGTACACCGAGATGCAGTGTTTTTGAAAATAAAAATATTAATTGCAACGATTGCGGGCGTCGTTTTTACAACGATGCATGTTACAAATATCACCGTCAAATAGGTTCTGCGGTTCGATGTAAAAAAAATCTTGCAAAGCGAAATTTAAGTAGATCGTTATGTTCGAGTTATTTTGTTTGTAAAACTTGTCATCGCATCGTTAATAATTTAAAAAAAAAACACGAATGTGGTAAATTTTATTGTAAAATTTGTCGCGGAATTCACTCGACAAATGATTTGTGTATGATGCAAACCGTGACACTCAAACAAAAAACAAAAACTCACCCCGAGAACTGTTTTATTTTTTATGATTTCGAGACATGCGAAGAAAAACAAAATGAAAGCGCAGTAAAAATTTTAAAACCAATTTTATGTGTTGCGCAAGTATGCTGCGACGTCTGCTTTTCGGACGAATCGTCGAATCTGTGTGCATTTTGCGGAGTGCGCGAGCATGTGATTACAGGTACAAACTGCGTCGGACTCTTTCTCGATTTCGCGATTCGAGAAAAGAAAATCGGCTTCAATGCGTTTATTTGTATAACTCATAATGCCAAAGCCTTCGATGGCCAATTTATTTTGAAACATTTAGTAGATAACGGTAAAGACCCTAAAGTTATTTTAAACGGGCGGAACATAATACGTATGCAGATCGGAAAACTATTTTTATTGACTCGTTAAATTATATACCAGCAAAACTTGCATCTTTTCCGAAAACTTTTGGCCTCGCCGAGGGCGTTAAGAAAGGATATTTTCCACATCGTTTTAATACCGTCGAAAACGAAAATTATAAAGGCGCGTATCCGCCTGCGGAATGTTATTGTCCCGACGCAATGACTGTGCAAGAGCGTGAAAATTTTTACGAGTGGTACTCATCGGTCGCGAACGAATTTGAATTTGATTTACAAAAAGAACTGCTTTAATATTGCCAGCAAGACGTAGTCATCTTGCGACAAGGTTGCATGCGATTTCGACAAATTTTTCTAGATGTAGCAAATGTCGACCCGTTTGCCGAAAGCGTGACACTCGCAAGTGCCTGCTCTCGGGTCTATAGAAAAAATTCCCTAGAGCGAGACACAATAGGTCTTGTACCTGCGCAAGGATATTTACGAACCGGCAACCACTCCCAAAAATGTATAGAGTGGCTTTTGTGGGAAGAGCATCGGCTCGGTCGCAATATCGTACACGCCGGCCGTAGTCGAGAATACCGTTTAATCGAAGGTCCAATCGTCGACGGTTTTTTGTCTGTAGATAACCCGAAAGGTGTCGTTTATCAGTTTCACGGATGCTACTTGCACGGTTGTCCAGCCTGTTTTAAAAATGAGCGTTCGCGACCTCTTGTTGATAAATCAACATTTGAACAGCGTTACGAAAATACAGTTATAATGTCGCGGCGTGTAAAATCGTACGGATACACGCTTATTGAGATGTCGGAATGCGATTTTCAAAAAAACATAGTAAAAAACCCGGATTTTCAAAAATTAATCAAGCAACATCCTCTCGCACAGAACAACGTGTCGTTGAATCCGCGCGCCGCTTTTTACGGGGGACGAACTGGTAACGTCGTGACTCTTTGCAAAGTAGCTCCTGGAGAGCAAATACGCTATCTCGACGTTTGTTCTCTGTATCCGTACATTTGTAAAACAGGCGTGTATCCTGTCGGACATCCGAAGATATATATAGGTAGCATGTGCTACGAGCTTACAGGCGAAAATTTCGAAACGTTTAGTCAGAACGTCGAAGGGCTCGTACAGTGCGAGATTCTGCCACCGCGCGACCTGTACCACCCGGTGTTACCGTACCGCATGCACAACCGTCTGCTCTTCCCCCTCTGCCACTCGTGCTACGTAGAGTCGAGACAAGGCGAGTGTTGCGTTTGAAAACGAAAAAGATAGAATTTTGAGCGGTACGTGGGTTGCTTTTGAGATAAAAAAAGCGTTGGAGCACGGCTATGTATTGAAGAATATAAGTGTTATCTGGCAATATTCGGTCACGCAGTATAACCGCAATACAGACACTGGCGGTTTATTCACCGGGTACATAAATACATTTTTAAAAATAAACAAGAGAGTTCGGGTTTCCCCGCGAATGTCGTGACTGATGCAGAGAAAAAAGCATATATCGAGAGCTACGAGCGTGAAGAAGGCGTTAAATTAGACATAGAAAAAATACAGAAAAATCCGGGGCTGCGAGCTGTAGCCAAGCTCGATTTACAAGGTGAGGATATAGAGGGTTTTTTCTATCCTGAAGAACTATCTGCTGTACATAAATCGCGCGTCGAGGAGCGCGAATATAAAATTGACAAAATTTTGCGCTCGAAAGGCCGTGGCAAGAATAAACAATATTTCGTAAGTTGGGTTGGATATCCGGATAAATTCAACTCGTGGGTGCCGGCTGCCGATTTGAAAAATATTTAAAAATGTATCAGACAAATTTCACGATAGTTCTCCCGAGCAACAGCAGCGCAAAGTATTTTCCAAATAATACGACTACATGCTTCTCGACCCGTCTACCCAAAGAGATCGAACTCTACGGGCGGTGGCTCGTAGGTATTTCGGAAATACACGTTCCATGTACAAAACTATCCCAATATATGAAGTCTTGTCGATACAATAAACGAAGCTCTCGTATTAACGAGTAAAGATAAACTGTGCATGACATTATTCTACAACGAAAGAGGTGGTTATGTGTCTGTTGGATTACTCTCAAAAGATGGCCATGCAAAAATGTGTAAAACACCCGAACTGTCTCTCCCCATGCAACGTGTACTCGGATTCGAGTTTGGTATAGAACCGACCGATTTGCGCGAGCAAATTGACAATTATCAAATACGATATGTAGGTACACAACCTGCGAGTTTTGCAAGAACAGTTCCAGATCAAATGTTTGTGTATAGCAATATATGCGAACCAGGCGTAGTTGGCGACACTTTTGCGCCGCTTCTGCGTATAGTCAATGTGGAGGCAAAAAAATTTCAATTTGGTGTGTTATATCCCGACCACTACTCTCACTAGTAATCAGAATATTATTTATACAGATATGGTGTAGGTATATGAGCTCTTTTAAATAACTAATATTTTTTAAAACTTACCTTTTTGTAGATAACTACTTAGCTAGATGGTTGCTTAATCCCTCTAATACGTATTGACGTTTATAGATGTTTGAAGATATTAGTAACAAATTATTAAAACACAATATTTGAATATAAAATAACAATGTAACTTTATTTGAAAATCAAAATGCTAATACACCATTTTTTGTGATTAACAATGAAAAACTCCGCCAATTGTCGGACCGGCGTGGACGGAGTTCGGACTTAAACACGAGACTGCCCAATTGAGGGCATTGAGTCTCTTTTAAACACGAAATCTCGTTTACAAATTTTACAACTTTATTGATATTAATTATTCAATATTTTAACAAACCTACTTTCATAATGCAATGCTTTCAAAAGTATAACGCTTATTCTGCGTTTTCACACGTCCAGTGTCAGCTGAACGCTTACTTTTGAAAGTGTTACATTACATAATTGCCATCATCAATTGCTTTGAATTTTGAAATAACTGATTTAAAACAAAAGTTATACCTTTAATTCTTTTTGCATAATAGAAATAAATAAAATAGATAACGTCGTAGGACTTTACACCTCGGGGCCTAAGACATTGCAAAGAAATTGCAATATAATCCTTATTTCAAAATTCAAACACTCTACTTATAAAGTATCCTACTTAAAATTATGCTTATTAAACAATTTCATGACTATAAAACGTGCCACAACTTGGGCTAAGGTGAGTATTCATTTTACAAGCATCAAAATGTACAACTTCCCAATGAAACGTAAAACACCTGTTTGTGTAAGTATATTACTATTTTTTTTTAACAAGAAATAATATAACATTTTCGCATGTTTTACTAAATTACATAATACTAATTGTTTTCTTTTTTATTAGTTCCAATTATGGAAACATGCTCGCCAATGTAAAAGAGCCAAGAAAGAAGGAAAAGCTACTCCTCCAGAACCAACTTTTCGTGAGAAAAAATGGACATCAATCCAGGTAGTAATATTAACATATCTCTATTGATTATTTTTTTTTAACTCTATTTGACTTAAATTATATTTTTAAAATTTCTTTTCACAGTTCACTGACTGGCAAATTACTAGAACTTGGAGAAGATGCCAACGCTATTGTGCAGAGCAGTTCTATAACGGTGCCTATGGACCAGACTTCGACACATATGGATTAGTAAATTTGTTTTTTTATGAAATATCTGTGTATACAAACAACACTCATCGAGTTTATTGTGAAGTTTTTAAGGATTTTAGTCATTGTATACTAGGTCCTGTAATACCTCACAGATATCATTGTAACAATATATAACTAGTAATAATATAAATAGTAATAATATATTTATTTTTATATAAATATAAATTTGTATGTTATTTACTATTTCCATTAACCTATCCTTATATATAGAACAATATACATCTTCAGATGTATATCCCCTCCGGGCTTAAAATATAGCCAGCGTGGAAAAACATTGAACAAACACAAATTAAACTTTAAAAAGCTCAATTTTTTTAGATGCATTTAATATCTTAGGTTTATGTGGTATACCAGCATGTAATGTGCTAGGAGATAAAGGAGGAGGATTTGGTCTCATGGGAATAATCGGTGGATGAATTACTTTAATAAATGACGTTTCAGCTTCTAAAGGCCGAGAAGTTGTTGGAATAATTCTAACTTCTTTTAAATCTTCATTATCTTTAAACTCTTTCTTCTTTTGAATATTGTCATTTGTTCCTAATGAAATGAACAAATGAGTTAATGAATTAAAAATAACTCCAAGTAACCGAATAGACCATCCATAAACTGCGTGTAATGCATAACCTCTTAAAATCAAATCAAAAATAGATTTGCAAATGTGCAAAATTACTATGATTAGAAATATTCCGGATGAAAATGATCCCCAAGACGTCATCTTCTCATAAAATTTTTTCCAAGTACTTTCAGCAATTTGACTCAAAGTATTTTCCGTAAATGTTATTCCTCTTACTGATTCTCCAGCGATATCCTTTGCAATCACATTTAATAATTGCGCTCTTTCCATAGGAAACATTAATTGAGCTTGTAACTTTTCTAAATCATTCTGTGAATAAACTCCACCAGTTGCTAGGTTATTTATCGGTTGAAAAGTCCATCCTGACTTTGTATCTGGTCGTATTATATGAGGAGGCAAAGATCTTGTTAAATTCGGAGTAAATTTAATCCATTCACCATCAATTTCATAATAAGTTGGTATTAACCTATTACAATCAACTTTAATACTTTTTTTAATTAAAATATGAGTTTTTGGCGTTAAAAACCAAGTTTCATTATTCAACAAAACTGGCAAATATTCATAACAATCATTAAGCTGCAAAACTTCTACTTCTCTCGGTACACATTGTATAATATGCACAACTTCACCAGCAATTTTCGCCATATATCCTGGTTTTTTCATTATATTAAAAGCAAATTCATCAGGTGAAATAGTAGCAAGTGATAAGGAATTTTTTAGAACTTTTCTTTCTAATTCACATTTTTCCGTGAGTAAATCAATATATGAATCATTAATTTGTTTTCTTAAATGTCTTTCCACATAAACAAATTTAGAATTAACATAGGTAAATAAATCAAAACTTATTCTATTAATTACTTCACCATTTTCTGATTTATCTAAATCAAAAAGATTTGTATTTAATACGTTATCTTTTTCCATAATAAACAATTTTGGATGTTCCGTACGAATTAATTCTCTACTACAATGAATTTCTTTATTTTTAATTGCTAATGCAAATGTTATTTCATTTGCTTCTACTGTATAAACAATTTCTTTAGTATCATTGCTAAAGTATTTAGTTGCTATTCCTTTATATAAAATATCATAATAACTTTTAAAACAATCTTCATTATTATTAGGTAACACATTCCAAAATGAATTACCTCCTTCCATATCCATACAATGCTTATCCGAAAATTTACATACAATTCCTGAACTTAATGTTAGTTTATCAGTTTTTAAATTTACTTTAGCAGTATTTTCGATCAATGTAATCTTAATTAAACCACGAACAAATGCATCGTTCCATGAACAAAAATTATCTGCATATGCAGCTCCAGAACATGATCTATCTGCTGCCCTGCCCGCAAAATCAACACCTTTTGTAGTAGTAGCATTAATTTTTAAATCCGTAATAATATGTGCACCATCAAGTTTAAAAACACCGGTTTCATGTAATAATTGACATTGTTCATGGCTTATTTCTTTTATATATTGCTGTTCTGAATTTTCAGTTGGTATTAAATGACCAAATATTTCACAAGAAAAAATTGTTCTATGAATTTCAATTTTACATTGAATAATTGATATTGATCGAAAATCTGCTACTTGAATTAATTATATTGCAACCTTAGTTGAATTTACTTGTTTATCTTGAAAATCACATTCTCCAGATTCCAGTAGTGAATAAGTTGTAATATTGGGTGATGTAGCACCACAATCAAAGCCTATAGCTGCTTCTATTATTTGAAAAAGTATGTTAAAAGTAATGAAGTATCCCCACAGCATGATGAAATTCCTTAAACAAACAAAACACGTTAAATTTTTTTAAATAAAATCAATTTATTTGGATGAACTACTATTTGCTTTCCATCTTTATTTATTGTTATATTACCATTTTCACCTACATTAATAATTTCAAAAGGTCCCAGATTATGATTTTTCTCCAATTTTCCAGGTTTTGGTTCTTTTACTAACCATACTTCATCTCCTTTTTTAAATTTTACAGGATTTATAAATCTATCATAATAATTTTTAGATTTTTCTTTTGAAACTATCAAATTTTCTCGTGCTAATTCAGCAATTTCCCTCATATTTGTTACCAGATTTGTCAAATAATTGTTATACGTAGGTAATTGTTCTGATACCTTTAAAGGCTCAGATGACGGTACATTAGGTGGATAAGCAAATACTAATTCATAAGGCATAAATCTATGTGCACTATGAATACTTGTATTATATTGAAACTGCGCTAAAGGAAGTAGATCATCCCAAAAGATTTTTTTAGATGAAAAATTTTTTAAATATTCACACAATGGATGATGCGCTCTTTCAAGCGAACCATTTGATGCAGGCGAAAAAGCAGTAGTTTCTACTTTTGAAAATTTAAATCTCTTAGCAACAGCTTTCATTAATTTACTTGTAAAATTAGTTCCTCTGTCAGTGAGTACAACCTTTGGAGAACCAAAGATACAAATAAATTGCTTTATAAAAGCATCAGCTACAGTTTCAGCTGTTTGATCTGATAATGGAACCGCTATCAAATATTTAGATAATTGATCTTGTATGGTTAAAATATATTTATTATTATAATCTATAATATTTAATGGCCCTACTATATCCATGACAACTTTGTTAAATGTTTTAAGTGGAGTATCAGTAATTACCATAGGTTGCCTTGTTTTAACTCTCTTCAATTTATTTTTTTGACATTCCATACAATTTTTAATTCGTATTTCTATATCTTGTTTCAAATTTTCCCAATAATATTTAGCCCTAATAAGATTAAAAGGCCTAGTTACACCTGAATGACCATCTAATAAACTATCGTGATTTTCCTGAAATATACTATCTCTATCCTTTAAATCTACATATTCTATATAATTTAAACAAATTACTATTCTTATTCCAGAATTTTCAAATACTTGCACTAAAATTTCTTCAATATCTGACCAATTTAAATTATGTATTTTTATATCTCTTGAAATACTAAAATGATCAATTTTCTCCGATAATAAAATACTCTTGAATTGCTTAAAAATCTGCAACATTTTTTCTTTAATCATGGAAACTGATTGAGCTACATCAATACATAAAACAAAAATTTTAAATGCTTTAAAAGTTGCAATTTCTATCTCATTTAGTCGTATAATAAAAGAAATATTGTTTTCCTTAATAAAATTGTTAGTATTTATATCTAAACCTTCGCCTTTATCATCTATAAAATGTATAATATTGTCTTTTCTGTATTGAATTAGTTTCCTAGTATATACAATATTTTTATCTATAGACTTATTGCATAATTCACTATTATTTTTATCTACAATTATTTTATTTTTATTTCCTCTTTTTTTATGATTTTTCTCTTTTTGCTTAATCCTAGCTTCATTTAACTTTTCTATTTTCTGATCATTTGACAAAATATCCGTAAACTTTTTAGAATTTAACTGTTTCGCTTTTTGAGCTCTAGTAACTACATTAATCTGAATATTATCTACTGGATTTCTCGACAAAGCATCAGCATTTACATTATTTTTTCCTGGTTTATAAATAATTTCATAATCATAATCTACTAGTTTCAAACGCCATCGTTGCACTCTCGAATTTTTATCAGCAGTTTTAAACGATAATAATGGTTTATGATCAGTAACAATATAAAACTTATTCCCATAGATATAATTCCTAAAAGTCTTTACAGCGAACATTATTGCCAAAGCTTCTCTTTCATATGTATGGTAATTTTTTTCTGCTGTCTTTAATACTCTAGAAGCAAATGCTACTGGTTTATCTTCACCAATTTCCCCCTGCGAAAGTACACAACCCAGTGCAAATTTTGATGCATCAGCAGTAATAATAAAAGGTTTTTCCATGTCTGGAAATTGTAAAATTGGCGCAGAACTTAATGCATGTTTCAAATTTTCAAAAGCTTTTTGTCTTACGTCAGTCCATACAAATGTTTCCGTCTTTTGTAAAAGTATAGATAATGGCTTTGCTATATCTGCAAAGTTTTCAATAAATCTCCTATAATAGCCAGCTAAACCTAAGAACTCTCGAATATTTTTCCTTGTTCTCGGAATTGGAAACTTATTAACAGCTTCTACTTTTTTTCAATCGGTTTTAATACCTTGCTCACTAATTATATGTCCTAAAAACTCAACTTCTTTCTGGAAAAATTTGCACTTACTTGTCTCTAATTTAAGACCTGCCTCTCTAAGTTTTTCTGCAATTAAATTAAATCTCTCGTTATGTTCTTCAATCGAATTAGCGACCATAATAATGTCATCAATATACACAAAACAAAATCCTTTCTCTAATAATTCTCCGAATACTCTTGTAAGAATTCTTTGAAAAACTCGAGGAGAATTGACTAAACCAAAGGGTAGTACTTTAAATTCAAATCTACCTAAAGGATGAACACTGAAAGCAGTTTTATGAATATCCGCTTCCTTCATTCTTACTTGATGAAACCCAGAAACCATATCAATTGTTGTGAAATATTTATTTTTACCCACATTATCAAAAATTTCCGTAATATTCGGTAACAAATATGGATCTGGTATTGTTTTCGAATTTAATTTCACAATGTATATTATTACTTTCTAGAGTTTCAATAAATTTTAAATTGTTAATAGTGAAATCTTGATTAACCAATTCAACATTATGTTTATATTTTTCTAGACAATTATTTATATTTGCAATAAAGGTTTCAATATTGATTTTAGAATTATTTAAAAATTCAATCAATTTGCGCTTATTCCATTCACAATTTTGATCCAGAAAATCTTGTTGCTCACCATCTACTTGCTCTATACTGCTACTTTCTAGAACATTATTCTTTCTAGAACATTATTCTTTATCAATGTATTTTCTTCAATGTTATTATAAATTTTACTTACTGTATTTAGAACTTTCTTTACATCTTGCTGTAAAGATATATTCCCTTTATTTATTATATTATCCTTAACAACATGCGTATCATCTCTTAAATCAACAATCATAGTTGTAATTATATTACAAGCATTACTACATTCTACAGTATTATTGACAGTTTGAATTCTATCATTTAAAGAAAATTCTAAATTCATATTTTCTACTTTTTCATAAAAAATTTGTACTACGTTCTGAATCCCTATATTTTTCTTTAAATCTAGCGTATTAATAATATTTTCATGCTTATTTATAGCTGATTTTAATGGAATTTTCTTTCCATTTATTTCTAAGTAAGCCTTATCTAATCTTAATTTTTGCTCTAATAATGCTTTTACGCCCAAAATACCATCATAAGGAATTGAAAAACCATCCGGAGCCACATGAAAATCAAAATCTGTATCATTTATGAATAACTTAACAGAGCCTAACGTTCTAATGGAATTTTCCGTAATCCCAGAAATCAGAATTTTATTTCTAGTATTAATTACATCAGCAATTAATTTATTTTTCTTTATAATATTTAATTGAGCACCACTATCTACCAACAGTTTATATGTAGTGTTTGAAAATTCATCCGTAATTTCAATGTATTGCAAAAGATTTTCTAACCCTAATACATAGGTTTCAAATAATAAATCTATCATATCATTATTATATTGACATACATTATTACTCATACTGTTAAATTTATCATTTTCATTACTGTCAATTTGTAATGGGAACGCTTTACTATGATCCCTTCCTACGCGTTCCTTCCAGGAAGAGAACTGGAGTTTCCCTGATTCTTTTTAAAACAATTATTTAGAGTATGACCAATACCCTTACAACCCGAACAAAATTGTTTATGCTGATTTTCTAATTTTCTTACTTCATCACAATTACTAGCTTTATGACCTATTTTGTCACAAAATCCGCACTTTTCCCGAGAAGCTGTCACAGCTGCTAATTTTCTACATTCATTCATAGAATGTCCTACCAAATCACAATATTCACACACTTTCTTAACTCCTCCATTATTATAATTACTTTGATTTTGCTGTCTAAATCGATTACCATAATATCTTTGTTGCTGTTGATTACCATTATTGTAATTATTTCTATTATTGGCATAATTATTTCTAAAACCATTCCTTTTCACTTGTTGATTACTTTGCACTGCTTTAAATTTTTCACAGTTTTTTACTTCATGCCCTAATCCTTCACATAATTGACATTTCAACTGCTGCTTAGCCTTATAATCCTGAACAAGAATTTTAATCTTTTCACAATCATTACTGTCATGGTCTGTAGTTTCACAAATTGTGCAAAATCGAAATTTATTTTCACCTAAAGTACAGAATTTTGTGATATGACCTTTTTTAATACATCGCGTACAATATACCTCTGGACAATTTTGCATAGTATGATCAACGCTATTACAAAAACTACATTTCCGAATACTCTGTATACTCGTATTAATACATTTATTTGGATTATGCCCCGGTTCCTTGCATTTTGAACAAAGAATATATTCCTTTATATAAGAACAATCCTGAGCTTCATGCCCCATCTCTTGACAATATTGACAATGAAAGTTTTGTCTTCTATTTAATTTGCATGAACTTATAGAATGGCCGGCTTTACTACAATAATTACATATTAATTTAATTTTATCTTTTACAACATTACAATAATTTGAGACATGATCCTCTTCTTTACAATAAACACAACCTGCACGTTTACAAAATAATGCTTCATGATCACGTTCTCTACACATTTGACAATATAACATTTTATTAACCTGTGTAATTGTATTCTCAAAGAAATGATTTATCACATTTTTGCTAACATTTTGTCTCTCTTGTAAATCTATTTCAATCACAATAGCCGCTTCTGTAAGTTCTGAAAATGTAGTTTCATTTTTTAATTCATATTTGATTTCTGGTTTCAAACCTTTTCTGTAACTTATTGCTACTTTTTCCATCAATTCTTTCTGAAACGTATCAAAATCTCTATCTGCCAGCCCCTCTGTTTTTTTTAATTCTTTAATTTTACAGATTAAACTACGAGCTCTATTTGTGTAAGACAATACTGATTCTTTATCCCCTTGAGTTAATTTCATGGCTTTGCCTTGTAATTCATAAATATCCTCTTTGGGATTTAACATTTTAATTGCTGAAATTAAATCATCAATTGTTTTTATATCAGAATTTCCCCTTAATGTTCTACCTATTTCTCCTCTTAATTTTAATTTCAAAAATTCAGTTACATTTTTTTCGTCTATAACATCAATTAACCCTTTTACATCCCTCAATAAATCTATAAAATCAGTATGTAACATATTATTACCATCGTATTCCGGTACTAAACTAACAACAGTTTTCAAATCTGCTTTCATTGGTTTTGGGTCTGCCATATTTATAAAATTTTTTATGACAGGTTGAGAGCTATTAGGATGAGTGTATTTATCGTCAATTGGTAATCCTAATTGTAAACTTGTCTTTCTATTGCTATCAACATTTTTATTTTCCTGATTAATATTTAAATTGATATTGGAGTTTTCAGGGATCTTTTCTAAAACAGAATTCGTACTTTTATCAGACAAACTTGATTCTAAATCCACAATCTTTGTACTTTCTGAATTAATTTGTGTTTGTTGTACAGCAGATTTATTCCTAATATCATATAAAAACTTGTCAAAATCCAAACCTTCAAGATTTATTAAAGATTCTTGATTATCAGAATATTTTTTATTTTTAAGCAAACTATGATTTGATGAAATATAAGCTGAATCAAATGTACGAAAAATATCTTTATCTGTTCCTGTTATAAGACTTTGTTCCGCTTGAAAACCTCCAATATCTGAATATCTATTATTTTCATAGGTAATTTTATTTAATAAATTATCTAAACCATCATTATCAATACTTTTGTTATTTTTAGGCGTTGAACTTAATACTGTATTTTGCTCTGCACATAATGTGTTTTCAAAATTAGGACTTTTTATTTTTGGCCTTGCTCCTAAACTAACATCTACTTGATTTATCACTTTTTCATTTAGTTCTCCAATAATTTGTTTATCAGGAGATCTTTGAGTTTTACTACTTCTCTTAATGGCGTGATCTTGCAATGGACTTTTAAGATACGCTCTGTATGATGGATTAAGCTGAATTTGTTTCCTGGTTAATCGTCCATCCAACTGATTATTTGTAGGTTCACTTTTTTTATCACTCATTTGAATAATTTAGCATAATTATATCAAATTAATTAACACCAAAATAGAAGTAAATGCCACTCTTAAATTTCTTAACATGTAATTTCGAATAATTTAAATGATATAAAAATCAAATAATTTAATTTAACTGAATATTAATCTAATTAATAATAATAATAATTCATAAAATAATTCAGAAAATATTCCAATTAAAACAAAAACAATTCTATCCTTTTAAATGACCTAGTTATATACTGACCCATAAATCAAGTATCTGTCTCACAACAGTGTCTGTATTCTTGCTAACGCGGCATTCCGAAGCGGTCAGTCGCTGTAATCCAATCTACTTGTATATCTATCAAACATGAACTACACCTTGCTACACATGTATTCTTATCAGAAGAAAATAATACAGCTAATCTAATCAGCCCTTCTCAGAGCATCTCAATAATACATGTAAAAAATAATTGCTTAGAAACTCTTAAATTTTTAGCTTTATTTAAATCCAAAATACTATTTATTAAAGGCAAATCGCTTACGATATTTGTATCGGAACCACTTGTTATATCCCGACCACTACTCTCACTAGTAATCAGAATATTATTTATACAGATATGGTGTAGGTATATGAGCTCTTTTAAATAACTAATATTTTTTAAAACTTACCTTTTTGTAGATAACTACTTAGCTAGATGGTTGCTTAATCCCTCTAATACGTATTGACGTTTATAGATATTTGAAGATATTAGTAACAAATTATTAAAACACAATATTTGAATATAAAATAACAATGTAACTTTATTTGAAAATCAAAATGCTAATACACCATTTTTTGTGATTAACAATGAAAAACTCCAATTGTCGGACTGGCGTGGACGGAGTTCGGACTTAAACACGAGACTGCCCAATTGAGGGCATTGAGTCTCTTTTAAACACGAAATCTCGTTTACAAATTTTACAACTTTATTGATATTAATTATTCAATATTTTAACAAACCTACTTTCATAATGCAATGCTTTCAAAAGTATAACGCTTATTCTGCGTTTTCACACGTCCAGTGTCAGCTGAACGCTTACTTTTGAAAGTGTTACATTACATAATTGCCATCATCAATTGCTTTGAATTTTGAAATAACTGATTTAAAACAAAAGTTATACCTTTAATTCTTTTTGCATAATAGAAATAAATAAAATAGATAACGTCGTAGGACGTTACAGGTGGTACTATGGTAAAAAGTTACGATCCTGTGCATTACGTCCCTGTGCTCGTAAACAGATTTCAAACGGTCGACATAGATATAAGGGTTAACCTCGGTAAACCGATAGCATTCGAGTTTGGGACGTTGACCGTTACGCTACATTTTAAGAAAGCAACGATCTGAGTGATTTAAAAAATGAGTTTTTACACAGTTTACGATCAGTCGGGCTACGGTGGCCGCGGCGTCAATCATGTATACGTCGGCTCCCCATGCGAGGCCACGGGCGAGGCTAATGGTTTCTGGAATATTTCGAAGTGCATTACCATTCCTCGCCAAGGGAGCTCGAGCTGTCGGTAAGGAGGCTTTGCGTGCGGGCGCTAACGTGCTCGAAGATATTGGCGAGAACGTGTCGTTCAAAGATTCGCTTCGAAATCGTCTAAACGAGTCCAGCCACAACCTAAAGAGGAAAGCAACCGAAAAATTGTCAAAAATGATGGACGGATCGGGCTATAAACGTCGACGCGCAAAGAGACTAGCTCAGTCTCCATTCGCTCTCGGTCCGCGTCGCATCGTATCACGGCGTCGGAAGAAACGCAGCACTACAACCGGAAAAAAAATCACGAAACGTAAAACAAGGAGACGTAAAAAACCGTTGAAACGATTAAACCGAAAACGCAAGAGTAAGAAGACGAAACGGAAGACTACAAAGAGGAGGAAGAAGGCAAGAAAAACTAAATCGCGCGATATTTTTGGATAATCAAGTAATACAGTGAAAATGTTTTTACATAGCCATTCGGAGGCGTGCCTCAAGACCGAACTCGACTTATTTTCACTCCCCCCAACGCAGACCGCAATAGAATCGAGCAGATGGGTATCTTACAAACCCGTGTCATCGTTGAGCGACGAGAGTCCAATCGAGTTTTGCGTAAATTCTCAAAACTAGGATTATTTAGATCTCGCGCATACAGTGATAAGAGTGAATGTCCAGATAGCCCCTCTAACGGCAACCACCGACAAACAAGTAGCCCCGGTCAACAACTTTCTACACTCGATATTCAACCAGGTTGACGTTTAATTGAACCAAAAACTCGTCTCAGCACCCAATAATGCATATCCGTACTGGGCGTATCTCGAAACTCTTTTGAATTATGGCCCTGCGGCGAAGCATTCTCATCTATCTACAGTCATGTGGGCGTCTGATACTGCAGGCGCTATGGACGAACAGCCCGGCGCTGATGATGCAGAAAATGCAGGGCTCGTGGCTAGACAGGCATGCATATCGGAAGGAAAGCAATACGATCTTCTAGGACATCTTCGGAGGATTAACGAGCATTATTGTTTCTTTCACGGGAGGAAAAGAGAATATTTTACGTGTGCTCTGGGCTATACGTACAAGCTGATAACACGTTCAAATAGCGACAGACGCCCGAGAGATACCCCCGATGCTAAAAAACCCCCGCGTAAAAGTCGAGAAAAACCATCCGATGAGTTACGAGAAAAGTTGGAGGATTTAAACGTTGGCAAGTCGCAACCACAGAGTCCGGCTACCCCCTCTACAGCCTGCGTTTCCGTCAATAGTGGGGAGTATCAAGCAGGCGAGGAAGCGCTCTACGCCCAAGTGCACGATGAACTCACTACAGATACTTCGTGTGCTCGTGAAAGCATCAGGCAGACGGTGGGTGTTTTTCCGGCAGACCTCATTCCATTCACATTACCGAGGCCTTGTGCCCTTATAGTTAATACAGATGACAGCACTAAACCAGGTTCACATTGGGTTGCAATCTACATCAACAGGCTTGGCGAAGGGACTTACTTTGACAGTTATGGACTACCACCAACCGACCCGAATCACATCGATCGACTTAGACGAAATTGCCGAGTCTACAATTGGAACATCCAGCAGTTGCAAAGCCTCAATTCTGACGTCTGTGGGCATTATTGCCTTAATTTTTTGTTCCACATGTCTGATGGTGGTTCTCTATCATCTTTTCTTACACTATTTTCAAATAATACAACCTTGAATGGTTTTATCGCTGAGCGCCTTGAATCAATGTTAAAAATGCGCAGCCCGCGGTGTAAAGGCAAAAGAATAATAATTTATTGCTCGAACGACCAAAAGTGTAAACGCAGGCACGACAATTTGTGCAGTATAAATGTTCTGTGCACTCGTTCGCGAAGGTCATACCGCCGACGAGATGGGTCCTAATCAGAGCAAGGCCGGCTACGAAAAGCTCGTTCCAGAGACCGAGGAAAAAAAGAAGGAGACATCGGCTTCAACCTCGCAGTGGAAGCAGTATACACAAAAATATTCTACAAATACTAATTCTTTACCCGAAAAAAGTGGCTATAAAAAAATGTAAATATGTGTGCTGGTGTGAATTATAATCGTTTTCTCATGTAATCTTCACAAAGTGACTAAAAATATTGTCGACGAATAAAACTATGTAATCAAAAAATTAATCGTCGTTGTAAATGTGTGCGTATGAATTATAACCGTTTTCTTATGTAATCTTCACAGAGTGTCTAAAAAATAAAAATGTAAAAAAAATATTGTCGACGAATAAAACTATGTAATCAAAAACAAATGATCGTCGTTGTAAATGTGTGCGTGTGAATTGTAACCGTTTTCTTATGTAATCTTCACAGAGTGTCTAAAAAAATAAAAATAGAGTAAATGGAATTTCCGTGTTTTCTCATTTTCCTATCACATAGCCTGTATACTCCCCATGCTTTTCAACACTTAACGGTTTTTCGAAAATTAGTTTGTTACATTTACAACCTTTATCTTAAAAAGCCAATTATGAATTCACGGTCTATTCAAAGTCAATGCATTTGATCTCATTCGCTTAATTTGTGTCCATTAGTCGCACACCTTTTAAATACACCTATAACTCGTTATCATTTTTTCAGTGATCTCGGCTCGATGCTCTCGGCCCCTCGGTTTGCTTCGCTCCCCCTCGGCTAGCGCCGTTCCCCTCGCCTCGCTCCCCTCGGCTAGCGCCGTCCCCCTCGCCTCGCTCCCCGCGGCTAGCGCCGTCCCCCTCGGCATATATATACTGTCGGTTTCGTTTATAACGCACCCCTCGGCTGGACTTTACAGACAGTCCCCCCTCTCTCAGAGACTCTGGCTCGCTTTTCCGAGTTTTTTCGGGAAATGTTATCTGCGCAAGATGTCTGTGGAGGCGGCTTTGTTTTTTGAAAGGAAGGACTTCTCGAGAGGACGAAAAAATACGCCAAAGTCAGTTTGGGCCTTATTCTAGCAAGAAGCACATCGTTATGGTGCGTGTCGAGCCATATTACTTTAACCCCTCCTCCATAGGGCCAAAAAGATCAATTGTCGTGGTATGTATAAATAATTTATTATTATTATACTTATATTATAAAAGTGTTTATTAAATATTGTTTTTTCAGTTTGAGTATTGGGAAAGGCAAAGGAGGGAGAGGCGCATGTTGAGGAAGCACAATGACCGCTTTCAAGACGGAGTATTCCAACCCACGTACGATGCTTGGGGCATCGCGGAATTATTGTCTCATACCTTGGAGGTGCACATAAGCATCATAAACAAGGAGGTGCGGATGGAGGTGTTTACCAAAATATTCTTCTACCCACGCTACAATCTTTTCATTGGCCCACCCCTTCCTGTGATGGATCCACCCCGACGGCTCGGGGCGTTAATGCGCGACGTGTTTACAACTATAAGTGAGCCTGTTACGGACGAAATAGAAATATACTTAGTGCTGTGCTTAATGTATGCCAACTACTTCATGTAAAGTGCTTTTATTAAAAATGTAATAAGTGTGTGTAAAAGTGAAAAGTGTTTTGTTTTTTCAAACACCCTGGCAGGCGCGCCTCTCTCTCTCTCTCTCGCTCGCCCACGCACGCCACATCGGTCGGCTTCGGCCCCGCTCGGCTAGCTTCGGGCGGGACTTTCAAATTCTCGACTCTTGCGCTCTACTCTCTCTCCCTCGCATCTCTTGGCGCGTGGCAGAAGCCGCAGAGCGCATGCGTCGTTTATACCGTACCTCTCGGCTTTTCTCGTTCCAGACACCCCCACTCTCTCTCTCTCGCTCTCAGCCTGCTGCCGAAAATTCTCGACTCTTGCGCTCTACTCTCTCTCTCTCTCTCTCTCTCTCTCTCTCTCTCTCTCTCTCTCTCTCTCTGACTCTCTCTCTCTCTCCCACGCACAGGCTCCCACCCAGGCGGCGGCGGCGGCGCGGAGTCAGCGCTCGTCACCGCGGAGTCAGGCTGGCCCCCGGGCGGCGGCGCACCCCTCGCCGTGACGTCACTGGCGCCAGTCGGCGCCATCTCCCTTGTCGACGGTGGCGGGGTATAACCCACCCCTACTACTCACGAGTATCTTCAAAGCCTTCAAAACATGCTGGTAAATTTCTTGAAATTTCTTCTCTCGATGGCCAATGAATTGCAGGAGATAAACACTTGTTGAGAACTTCAATGGTTTTTACAAATATTTTCTGACACACTTGCGAAGAAACACATGTAAAAATAAGACTTAATAGTCTGTAAGACGTGTTGTGTTTCATTTTCAAGTAAGTTAATATAATTCTGTCACGAGTTTTCATCCTGCACTTTTCAAATCTATCACCGTACACTTCTTTCACCATACTGACTATGGTATCCACAGTTTTAATTGTTGCAATTCCAGTAGCAGTACACATTTTTTCATCTGTATCTAATGTATCACTGAAACGATACTTCACTACCTTTTCTTTTACTTTCTGCTTCTTCATTAACATGAGTACAGGATCTTCATTGTTTGCCAATTCACTTTCCACTACGCCACTTTGATTTTCTTCATTCACCACAGAACAGTAACTCACTCTGGATTCTTGATGTTGAAGACGATGACATGCATCATCTTTGATAGAATCAACTACACTTTCACAGTTTTCAGAAACTTGTTCCTCAATTTCATTCGACGGTGCCTTGTGAAAACTATTGGATTGTTTAGCTATTTCTCTCTGAATAATTCTTCTTGAGCGTGCTTCGTCTCTTTCTGAATTTTCCTTTTCTTTTGGGGTGACTGGTAAATTAAGTGACGGAACAGCTGATTTTACTAGTATTCTGTGACTGCTTGGATAATCTGAAATGACAATTTTTTTATTAGAAACTTAATTATAATGTTTGACCTATTTAATGGAGTTACATTACTTACCAGATAGAACGTAATCAGAATGCTTAAAATGAAGTGAACACACTCTCATTCTTGGATGTGGAGTGTTAATTTTCAAAGCTTTTTTCCACTCAAGTAGTTTATCTACTGTTTGCTCTGCTCCAAAATAGTTGGTTTTTAGTACTGTCTGTTTTTTAGATTTTGGAAATCGATGAAACGATAAATCGTTGTTCTTTCCATTTACACTGTTGCACCCTTTTACATAGCAACGTTCAAAGGACTCAGACATTGTTTAACTTTTTGAAAAAATGCACAAATCGCAAAATACAACGCACTGACGAAAATTCTTTTTGGAGCTACACAGTAGAGTAGCAGAAGAGTAGCACACTGCGTCGCGTCGCGTCGCGTCGCTAACCTCGCATTACATAAAAACTATGGAACACTTTACTTTAACTGTTCAAAGTACAATAATGAAGAATATTAACTAAATACAAAAAATTCTACGTAATCTAATTATAGTACTTATTATGACTGACTATCTCTTAAAAATTAATAATAAATCAAATTGCTACGAGTCTCCATAAGGCTCAATGCTCTTTCCCGACTTTTCGCAGCCATCTTGTCTACCTATATATATGGTGTCGTATTACCCAATACATTTCATCAAGTGTGCAGAAGACCAGAGGATGGTGTATTCACATTTTTTGATTTTTCAATACAATAACACATATGCAGTGTTAAAGAAAAATAAGTATTGTACAAAATAAAGTACCAAAGTGATTTTATTTTCAACATAATATGCAATTTATAAAGCTGGGTTTGATGAAATATTTAAAAACGGACAGATATAATTATGAAAAATGTTTCACAAACAAGACTAATAGCCTCGAATTAGATAAGTATTTAGTTGTACTTTTTTTTTTTAAATATACAGTACATGAAAGATTCATGAACTGATGCTTTGTTAAAATATATCCTTTTATTTTTCAGGTTTTTTTACTATTAGATTATATAAAGAAATAACTATTCTGTGATGTAACAGCCAGTAAAGTGTTAAGAATTCATCTTTCAAGAAAGTTTCTACGTTGTTGAAGTGAATATGTAACTTTTTCTATCGTCTCCTGGGTTCATCTTTCATGCAAAGTTTCTACATTGTTGAAATGGATATGTAACTTTTTCTATCGTCTCCTGGGTTCACCTTTCAAGCAAGTTTCTACATTCTTGAAGTGGATATGTAATTTTTTCTATCGTCTCCTGGGAGGTAGACTCTCAGGCTATTCGTCGAAAGGGATCCTGATGAGAAGCTAGTGAAAGTGTTGTATTTTCATCGTCCAAGAATCAAAGAAAATTTATACAGAATTTCCAGTTTATATGATTTTCTTGTGATGTGACAAGTTGGTTAAGTGTTAGGATTATATTCAATCTTCCACGCAAGAAAGTTATTACAATTGTGGAAGTGCTTATGAACAATTATTAAATTTTCCTATTGTCTCCTGGGAGATAGACTCTCAGGCTATACGTCGAAAGGGATCCTTACAAATAGCTAGGGTGTTTTATTTTCTTGGTTCAAGAATCGAAGAAAGTTTCAACATAGAGAATATACAGTATAAGGAAAGAATTGTCTTGTATTGTGAGAAGCTAGTGAAGTGTCAAGAATATGCATCGCTCATGCATGAAAGTTTCTAAGTTGTTTAAGTGTATATGAATAATTCATAACTTTTCCTATCGTCTCCTGGGAGGTAGACTCTCAGGCTGTATGTCGAAAGGGATCCTGATGAGAAGCTAGTGAAAGTGTTGTATTTTCATCGTTCAAGAATCAAAGAAAATTTATACAGAATTTCCTGTTTATATAATTTTCTTGTGATGTGACAAGTTGGTTGAGTGTTATGATTATATTCAATCTTCCACGCAAGAAAGTTTCTACAATTGTGGAAGTGCTTATGTTAACTTTTCCTATCGTCTCCTGGGAGATAGACTCTGAGGCTGTACGTCAAAAAGAATTCTTATGAATAGATAGTAAGAGTGTTTTATTTTCTTGGTTCAGAGAATATTCAGTTTATATAGGGAAAAAATTATTTTCTATTGTGAGAAGCTAGTGAAGTGTCGAGAATATGCATCGCTCATGCATGAAAGTTTCTAAGTTGTTTAAGTGTATATGAATAGTTCATAACTTTTCCTATCGTCTCCTGGTTATTATATAGCACATAATAATTTTAATATTATTACCATTTACATCAATAATCATCTGGTTCGACATTATTGTTATCTGAAAATTAAAAATGAGTTTAAAAGTTTAGTAACAATTTACAACATATATTATATGTGGATGATTCTCTGACAAATTATAGCTTTCCAGAAAACGTACAAATACATGTGTTCTAGAGAAAGGTATGTTTATTTATGTTTATAAATTAATTTATAACAAGTATTTTGGGATTAGGTTCAAATTTTAAAATAATAACTACCAGACTATAATAGTTTGGATGAATGTTTTACAATAAATGAAAATATCATTTAATTATTTATAAGAAATGCCAAAAGGGCTCATTTCTGCAGACACGAATACATTTTTAAATATTCAATTTATTTTATAACAGCTAAATTTTATGTTATACTATAATTGTTTTATTTCATAATAAGCACACAATTTCTATTTGGTTTACACTATATAATAGGCGAACAGATGTATTTGGATAGCAGATTATCTATGACTTTAATTAAAAAAAAAATGATCTAATCCAAAAAATTACCAGTATTAATCGTACATTCATGTTAATGGATTTGACTTATAACGAGAAGCCAACCCTCCATACTATACACAAGATAATAAGAGAATACATATATTACGATAGCAGATTATAAAAGATTTTAATTAAAAAATATGACTTAAAACAAAAAATTACGAGTAATAATAGTAAGCCTGCATTATATTTATAGATTTGTTTTACGAGAGGCAACTCTCCATACTATAGATTTTAGCTGTATTTGGGCACTTTCTACACGTATCATCTAATATTATATTTGATTAATTTTTTATTTCTTAACATTTTTATACTTATCTATCAGGAAAAGAATATACATAATTATTTTATGAGTAATGCATACATTACTCATTTCATTTAATTTAACCAGCGCATCAAACTCCTTATTTAAAAATATTACTTACAGTGATAAATAAGGCTGATTCATCAGGTAAGTCTGCTGTTTATAAATTTTTTTTTAAGCCAAGTTCATCGGATCACCTGTAACAGAGTAAGAATAATTTATTTTAAAACAAAGAATCATATTCTATTATCATATAAAGTTAATTTATTTGAAGGTAATTAAAAGATACTTATCTGACAGAGTGAAATCCATTGATAGTATTTTGATCCTAATACCATCTTTTCTGTAAATGCATTTTTTCCCTTGAAACTTATTGTAGGTTTTAGATTAAATATTATTGCACACGCGTAGTAAGAGTTTTATAGGTTTGTAACGCGATTTAAATATATAATTTGTGATAAACTCGGAGATCCACGCGGAGGTTATAAACTAGCAGAAACCAACAGTAGATTAGTACTTCAGGTTAGACATAATTATAGTACTAAAGAGGGTTGGCAGTAAGTTATGGGGATATAGAGATCCCTATAACGAAGCTATGATGCACACAACCAGCGCTGTAGCTAGAGACACAACAGTAACTCCAATGTGTATTAGTTTGTGTTAACTCCATGAAGTATTAGTCTATGGTTGGTTTCTGCTAGTTTATAACCTTCGCGTGGATCTCCAAGTGTTTATCATAAATTATATTATTTAAATCGCGTTAAAAATTCCTAAAACTCATACTACACGTGTGCAATAACGTTTAATCTAGAACCTGCAAAAAGTTTCAAGTGAAAAATGCACTTATAAAAAAGATTACATTATGATCAAAATACTATCAATGAATCAGCTCACTCTGTCAGATAAGTATATTTCAATTATCTTTAATTAAATTAACTTTACGATAATAGAACTTGATTCTTTGTTTTAAAATTACATTCTTTCTATTACAGGTGATCCAATGATATTAACATTAAGAAACGATGGATAAATGGCATCAGACTTTAATGAATCAGCCTTCTTTATCACTGTAAGTACTATAATATTGTATATAGATTAAATTGTGAAGGATATGATGTAAACTTGTATAAATATTAAAATCCTACTAGTATTTGCTTTCTTGAAAGTATTTACTTTCAACAAAGCAATTATCAATTAATTTATGAACAATAATTTAATACGTACAGACATCTTTTGATGTATATTTGTGAGACAAATAATTATGGAACTTAACACAAAATTTAGTGCTAATAAAGGAAACAAAAACGCGCCATTCTATTTACCTCGAGGGTGGTGTGGAAAAGATAGATATTTCTTTTTTGAATAATAATGATCCAAAAATAACTATTTGCAGTACAGATGGTGTCGAAAAAATAATTATTATCGCAATAATACATAAGCATATGAACATTAATTTTTTAAATTTATACTTCTTTAGTTGATGTTAACCATTCATTATAATTTAGGTATTATATACCATTTAAAAGTAGTGAAATCTTCCCGCCCCTCCCCCCCCCCCCCAAATAAACCTTTTAAAGGTAAAAGGCTGGCAAGTATAAGGTCGTTTTTTCCTGTAAGAATTAAAGATTGCTTTTATAACTTTTGATAACCTAAATGCAACAATAATTCTAAGAGTTTCTATCTATACGGTTATTTCATTGCTTTAATCAAAATTAATTTTCGAACTCTCGATAATTCTTATATGGTGAAAATTCTAAGGGCTTTATTCTATAAGTCTATTTCATTATGTAAATTAAAGATTCATTTTCAAATTGTGTATAACATTTATGTAACTAAAATTCCATTCCAAGTGTTTTACTATTTACGGTCATTTGATTCTATAAATTAAAGTCAAACTTTCAATGACAACACAGACAATTTTCTAGCGGGTTTATTTGAGTACGTTTATTAATTTTCTATTTACTAAAGCTCGATTAGAAATCTGGTTAGAATAAATTAATTTAATCATCTCTTCGGGCCACTCGGTATTTATTACATCTTACACTAATTATCACATCGAGCGATAGAGGCAATACAACAATCAGAAATGTTTATAATGCAATGATTAAAAAGGTATTTATAAGCAGTTCAACAAATAATTATGTTAGGATGTTTGTCTTCTTTTACCTCGTAAATGAGTGAATTACGATCACCGAAAGAACACGATGCTTATACATGAAGCTGCATAATCCGAAACGTTCATTTATCTATGAAAATATGAACGCATAAACATTTTTACGTTAAGGGTATGTTGGACAGACTACCATTTCTTTAGTGTTACTTCTTCTATACCTTCAATTTTACATAAATTTCAATTTTAATTTTAACAAAAGAAGGTTATGATATCAATAAATAAACTGGCAAGTTCTTTTATAAAAAGGAATCGATTTGAAATAAATAAATAAGCGTTTAAAAGGGGGGAAGGATTATAAATATATATGTATTTAATAAATACTCGACCAAATTGCAGCATGTGAAAAGATGGATAGCCTGTGAAAATGTACAGTCGGGTACAATTAAAACTTTGAGTAATTGCGACTGCTACCACGTTCTGCGCATTCTATCTGACGTTTGGTGGTACTTCGGGTAAATTGAGCGTTGCGTGACCGGTCACAAACATGCGCAGAACATAGCGCCAATATGGTATTATTCATAGTTTCAATTGCACCCAACTCTACACGTAATAGAATCGCATGATGTTCTTACATGACATTATCACATATGACAAATGTGTCCATAATATGTGGTATTATCATGTTTGTCTAAAATTATTATGTAATTTAACAACATTGTTTCGCATCATGAAAACTTTTGCTTTTATTTATGGAAGCAACGAGCGGATGTACATTCTACTCTATTTAGTAATTCAGTAAATGTTTTGCTATCCTTATTTCATTAAAAATCTATGTTCAGGACAAAAATCTATGTTCAGATTTAATTTCTGTTGATACAACAAATCGATCCTACATTAAAAAAAAAAACAGGAACAAATTCTATTATGTAGAAAGCAATTTTTTTTATGGAAAAACTTGCCGTCCCGTCCTATCATAGATAATCGATGAACCACTAAATGTCAGTGTGAAATTAACAATAGCATAAAATTTTTAAGATAGTTAATCTATCGTCCTATTATTCTATAATGAGTACTACTCAAAACATTATATTAAACTATGAGAACGATGGCCTCAAATAATAATAATTGGAATTCCATTTTTTAATTAAGTAAAGATTTAAAACTAAAAGCTGTAACTACATGAATATTAATTTACAATTTTAAGCTTGAGTTTTTTTCGAACTTGAGTCAAAGAAATTTATTTTATAAAATTTTTTAATGCATAATAATATTTACAATTATTTTTAATCAACTTCCTGTAATCTTACGATAATAATAACAGAGTTTTGTAAAACATACACACAAATAACCAAAAACTTAACTTAGAATGATTGCAAGATTAATTTGGAATTCTTCAAAAATTTGTTAAGGACAGTAATCAATACATATCGAATGAAAAATCGATTCAGAGATTTTCTAACGGTGTTTTATTCACAAGTTACTTTGGTTAACCTTGCATAATTTGAAGATGGTATCCATCGATTATCTATGATAGGACGGGACGGTAAGTTTTTCCATAAAAAAAATTGCTTTCTACATAATAGAATTTGTTCCTGTTTTTTTTTAATGTAGGATCGATTTGTTGTATCAACAGAAATTAAATCTGAACATAGATTTTTGTCCTGAACATAGATTTTTTATTAATAATAGATTACAATAACATAAACATGACTAACAGAATTTTATTACATAAGTATTCAGTTTTTTTGATATCTATTAATAAAATAAAAATAAACTTTTTGTAAAATGATTCTTTGTTTAAATGTTTTTATTTTTTTTCAGATATTTTCTGTTTCCATTGAGAGCTTATACAACTATCCAGTTACATACGAAGGGAATTTCTGTGACAAGCTAGTGAATTGAAAAAATGATATATAAATATATTATATATATATATATATATATATATATACAATTTTATAAACTTATTCTTTGATTAAATGTTATCTTTTATTTTTTCAGATTATTACAAGTTTCTTGTAGGAGGTTATACGGATCACTAGATATATGTACTGCAACAACTTTTATTCGTGTAATCAAATTTAATGTTTAAGAAGTGCTTCTGGCGTAACATTTATTATGGTTACGTATTGTAAAATTACAAAATTATTAAGTTTAGGTACTTAAAATGGGCTGGATATCTCAAGTTTAGACCAGCAAAAAGAAGGTTCCTGTGACGAAGTGGAATTAGTGAAGTGAAAAACTATTTTGATTCAAGAATTATTTGTAAGACATGCTGGAAGAACTCAAATGACAAAAATAACATATGTATCCATTTCATAATGGATCACTAGATATATGAACTGTAACAACTTTTATCCGTGTAATCAAATTTAATGTTTGAGAAGTGCTTCTGGCGTAACATTTATTATGGTTACGTATTCATTAATTGTTTAAAAGAAATGCTGGAAGAACTCGATTGACAAGAATAGATAGAATATCTATCAAGTTTGGACCAGCAAAAAGAAGGTTCCTGTGTCGAAGTGAAATTAGTGAAGAGATTTTCTAACGCTGTTTTATTAACAAGTTACTTTGGTTAACCTTGCATAATTTGAAGATGGTATCCATCGTTATCTATGATAGGACGGGACGGCAAGTTTTTCCATAAAAAAAATTGCTTTCTGCATCATAGAATTTGTTCCTGTTTTTTTTTTAATGTAGGATCGATTTGTTGTATCAACAGAAATTAAATCTGAACATAGATTTTTGTCCTGAACATAGATTTTTAATGAAATAAGGATAGCAAAACATTTACTGAATTACTAAGTAGAGTAGAATGTACATCCGCTCGTTGCTTCCATAAATAAAAGCAAAGTTTTCATGATGCGAAACAATGTTGTTAAATTACATAATAATTTTAGACAAACATGATAATACCACATATTATGGACACATTTGTCATATGTGATAATGTCATGTAAGAACATCATGCGATTCTATTACGTGTAGAGTTGGGTGCAATTGAAACTATGAATAATACCACATTGGCGCTATGTTCTGCGCATGTTTGTGACCGGTCACGCAACGCCCAATTTACCCGAAGTACCACCAAACGTCAGCTAGAATGCACAGAACGTGGCAGCAGTCGCAATTACTCAAAGTTTTAATTGTACCCGACTGTACATTTTCACAGGCTATCCATCTTTTCACATGCTGCAATTTGGTCGAGTATTTATTAAATACCTATATATTTATAATCTTTCCCCCCTTTAAAACGCTTATTTATTTATTTCAATTCGATTCCTTTTTATAAAAGAACTTGCCAGTTTATTTATTGATATCATAACTTTCTTTTGTTAAAATTAAAATTGAAATTTATGTAAAATTGAAGGTATAGAAGAAGTAACACTAAAGAAATGGTAGTCTGTCCAACATACCCTTAACGTAAAAATGTTTATGCGTTCATATTTTCATAGATAAATGAACGTTTCGGATTATTCAGCTTTATGTATAAGCATCGTGTTCTTTCGGTGATTGTAATTCACTCATTGACGCGGTAAAAGAAGACAAACATTCTAACATAATTATTTGTTGAACTGCTTATAAATACCTTTTTAATCATTCCATTATAAACACTTTTGATTGTTCTATTGCCTCTATCGCTCGATGTGATAATTAGTGTAAGATGTAATAAATACCGAGTGGCCCGAAGAGATGATTAAATTAATTTATTCTAACCAGATTTCTAATCGAGCTTTAGTAAATAGAAAATGAATAAACGTTTGAAAATGAATCTTTAATTTACATAATGAAATAGACTAATAGAATAAAGCCCTTAGACTTTTCACCATATAAGAATTATCGAGAGTTCGAAAATTAATTTTGATTAAAGCAATGAAATAACCGTATAGATAGAAACTCTTAGAATTATTGTTGCATTAAGGTTATCAAAAGTTATAAAAGCAATCTTTAATTCTTACAGGAAAAAACGACCTTATACTTGCCAGCCTTTTACCTTTAAAAGGTTTATTTCAACCTTACAGGAAATTAAATGTGCAATTTCAGTTACATACAGAATTTATTACTCAGTTATATCTCTTCCTATATTATATATATAGGAAGAGATATAGTTTGTGAGTCGTTTCGTTACTTAACTAAGTTTTCCTCGCGGGCGCTAGTGCGCAGTTCCACATGCGACTTCGGGTGCGCGAAGTTCTTAGTCTCACGAACGCGTTAATATCAGCGAGCGCGGCTATCTCGGTTACCTTCGGATATTTTCTCTTAGTTAAGTGTGGTTCTTGTTTAGTGCGAATCAGTGCGTGAACGATGTGTACCTCAAGTTACCTACTACGTGGATATATTCGACGAAGGGCTATCTCGTCGTCCCTGCGCAAACGAAGAACTATCTCGTGTGCAAGTACCTCGAACGGACGGTTGTCTAGTAGAGTGAGCGTGGACAAAGAGGCTATCTGCGTGGTTATGGAATTTGCGGCTGTCTCTGCTATCGTTTAGTTCGAATCGATAGAGTGGCTCGATTATACGTCGGCGAGAACAAGGTGGTCTCAGTCGAAATAGCGGTAGTGTGTCTCGGTTATACGTCGGCGAGAACAAGGGGGTCCCGTTCGGTCTTGCGGTATTAGGTTGCGGCGCGAGGGGTGCGACGCGGATAGGCTCTCGGCCAAAAGTATGTTATACGGACGAGATCGAACTAAGTATGGGCGATCCTGATACCTCCTCGAGTTCAGTAGAACTCCATATCCTGGCCATACGCCAGAATTGCCTCGTCCTTTCGTGTGTTGCACATCGGATGTGTGCACCTGCTTTCCGAATGCACCCTGCAGTCCGGTCCTCAGGACTGGGCAAGATGTCTGGCCTCTCTAGCTGTTGAGATAGCGGCGCGCCATACCTGTGAATGCTCGTTTTGCAGCCAGGAACGCCTCAACTACACAATCAGCCCATACCATCACGGTCTGCACTACATTTTGCTAAGAATTTCGGCAGCTGGTCCATCGTTACTGCGAACAATAGTCCGCCGCCTCGATGTTGGCTCGAGGTTGAGTTTCCATTGGACCTCTTGAGCATATCTTCGGTGCGGGCTACTTCCTTCAATTGGTGCAGGCGGGCGCTGCCTGCCTCGATCTTCGCCTGTTTTTTGGCAAGGGCGCGTGCTTTCTCCTATTCCAGGCGTAAACGCTCGGCGAAGTCGCGGTCACGCTGTTGCGCCTGCTGTCTGCGTTTTCGTTCCTCCCGCTGGAACTGATCCTGCTCTAATTGGGCTACCGCTCGATCGACCTGTGACCTCTCAGCGCCTTTAGCTCTTTGGCGGTACTCTTGATTTTGAGTGAGCAGCTCTTGTATCTGCTGCTGCATTTGCGCCATTGTCACTATCGCATCTCTGCGAGAAGTTTTTCGGCTTCCTCGCGCCGATGTGTTTTTTCCTCCTAATCGGTCGTCATTGCGGAGGTCTTCGTGGCGCGTCGCTTAGATCTTTGCTTTTGTAGGCATTTCACCGAACTTTTGGCTGGTCGCTCTGGTTATTGGCGCGTCGGTGCTGCTTGAAATCTGAAGCGGCTTGGCTCCGTCTCGGGTATCTCTGTGGGCTCCGTTTTGCGGCATCGAGTATTTGTGGCGTCAGAAGGTGAGGGTAGTGGCGGTGACTCTCCCGATAGGAAAAGCGTTTCGAGAGGTATCGCTAACACTCGAAAAATGTCGTTTCTCCCCTTTCTGGATGCACGCAAGAAGGTAGAACTGTACAAGTTGCAATTGCTCTTATAACGTGCGAAGATGTTTCTCCCACCCCTCTCGCGTAAGCGCACCGAATTCTGCATCGTTGAAGATCGGTACTGGAGCCACTGACGGGAATCGTCTCTTCCGCCCCTCCGTAGCGGGCACTTCGACTAGGGTATCGTTACTTCGGCTCGGGAAATTTTTGCTTTTCGATACAAGCGTTATACCATTACTCGGGGGATTTTCAGAGGCGGCCTCCGCCTCCCTCGATATGAATGCTGTACCGTTACTTCGGCTTAAAGCATTTTTCATACTTCCTTCTTACGATGGCGTCGTTTTCGTCAGGTGAAGCATTTTTTGCACATGTAACTGCAAAGCGTCTATGCCTGATAAGGCGATGTACACTAAGCTATGTCCACACAGGTATCACAAAGCGATTGTTTTCACAGAGGCCGACAATTATGTCACGAAGTAATTATAGCCAGATATGAAAAAAAATTTGTCCTTTGCTGACTTGAAGCTTTGGCGTCCCAAATGGCTTCGTATCCTCTTCCACGTCTTGGATTTTTAGTCCACGATTCACTCGTATCCCTTCTGAGCTCCCAATTTGTGGGGTCGGGTGAGATAGTGGGTATGAATGCATGACGTTTGATAACGAATAATGAACTATATATTGATATGATACAATCGCGAGGAATAACTGTACAATGGAATATACGGAGATACTTTAGCTAGATACTAGGCTGTGTATTTTAGGGCGGGGGGGAGGGATATCTGCATATAAGGTGTGGAGGCGAATCGACAATAATATTTTTAGACTAAAAATTATGTATATTATACGTTTAGTTAGTAAAAACGAAAATTTTGTGCAAAAAACGACAATTTTAGGTATTTTTCTTGGTTTTATAATCATTTAATTGGCATTAGCAAGAAAGTTGAGAAAAAATACATTAAGGTAGTTATACACGGAGTGGGGGTAACCTTTTGGAAAGTCTATTTCTACTCCAGTTTATTGAAGAATAAAATATAATTTAAAAGGAGCAAGATACTAAGAATCAGCAACAATTTAATTACAACCGGTTGAGTTCTTGTGTGCCCTAATAATCAAACAAAATATTTACAAAAACACTGTAATCTTTTTTGATTTTCATCCAATATTAAATAGTTTCGGCATAATCGGCTATTGAATAAAATTTGTTATCTCGACTCTTATGTGCCCGATCTTAATAAAATTTCTATGAAAATTCACGGTTTCTTACGTACTTTAGGATGCATTTTACCGCGTTTTTATAACTTTAAAATTGGCCGAGATAAAAACTCATAAATAGACATTTGTTGTTAAAAATGTTGTTAAATATTTATTCGAAGAAAAGTTCTTTTTAACGCTTATTAAGGGGTTATGCCTGAGTTGAATCTGAAAAAAATAAATTATCAATTAATAGGCTAAAAGAAATGATCTATTAATCTTTTTCCAAGTTAAAGTATAGATATTAAATGTAATTTAACATGTTTTTAAAAAATTATTTATCTATTTTTACTATATAAACAATCCCGTGTAAAGTTCACCAAATTTCAGCACTTATTTTGCTTTGCCGCAGGAAATCTCAGCATCCGGGTGATGAATAAAGGTCAAACTTAATGGAAAATCTTCTGAATATGTTTCTTCACAGTTTGAACGGAAGACTTTGCTAAAAAATATTAATTTTAAATATTTAATAACGTATAAGTTGATAATATTGGTAATTATAGAGTATATTATATATGATCATATACTTAACATTACTTTTAACTTACTTTAGTCAATTCTGCTCCGTGCAGTCTGTGAAGGAAGGTTTTCTGGAGTTCTCCAAGAAATTTCAGGTTGATTGGTCTAATAGATGCTTAGAAAACCTGCGGCAACTGACTTAAAATCATTAAAATCCTAAAGCCGAGTAAAATGCAATTAAATTATATATATCAAAATCACAAAAACAAACTAAATATTACTTACGGGTACTATTTAGCATATTTTAATTATATTTTTGTACTTCAACACATATACGCTAAAGTATATTAGATGACCCAGGTGCTGAAACTTGGTCTGCAATGGTCTCTCGATATGATGAGAAATCATGCGGCATAGGAGAAAAAGTACTCAAATTTAATGCTTCACACATGGGATTGTTTAAACAGTAAGTATAGATATATCATGCATTAAAAATATGCAAAATTACAATTAATATGTATGCATGAACTACAAAAAAGATTTTTTATGATACTACTTATATATAATTTTTTTTTGCCTATTAACTGATGATTTATTTTTTTCAGGTTTAACTCAGGCATAACCCCTTAACATCTCGTGGCACCGGTAGTGATGGAAAAAATATTAGTCATTATCTTTGTAAGTTTTTGGTTCAAATTAGTTTAAAGTTATTTTCTATTGTTAATCTTAGAATATTTTTATTTAGCTTGTGCCTGGTCAAACTTTTATGGCCGGCATATTGGCGGTGTAAATTGTTTTGATTTATATTTAAGGTAAAATTGTGTTTTATTGTAAATTATTATTAATTTAGAATTTATTTGATAAAATTGTAAAAACTTTTTGTATTGGGTTTAGCCCTGAGGAGGAACCGCAACGGTTCGAAACTTTGGCGACGGTGAATAAACAAGTTTTAGCTCGAAGAGATGCATAGTCTTCTTTCATCTAAACTTATATAAATTCTTGTTGTAGAAGCTTTTGAACTTTCTATTCACACTAATAACAGGTTATAAGTATAGCAGTAGACAAATGCACCACCACATGGTGACTTGAAGACTGGATCAAAATTCAAACAGCTGTTTCCAAGGCTAGGGAACTATTGTATCAATAAAACAGAACTGAATCTTTTTTATCATTGCTGTGTAGCGTAAACTATTTGGAGGCAATTTCAAATCGATTACATTTTTTTACTGTTTTCAAATTTGAATTTGCTTTATTTTATGAGATTGTAGTTTTATGTTGTTTAAGAAAAGTAAACTAAGAAAAATTGTTATTTTGCGAAAATTGGTTATTTGGTGGTTTGTTTTAGGTTAAAAACTTTTTGAGCAAGAACTATTTTGCAAAACAGATTTATATTTAGTTTCGGTGAAATTCTCTATAAAAATCTTGTTCTAGACGTATTTAAAAAATTCTGTTCAGTAATTGAGGTATAATCAAATTTACATATCGAAAACCGATGATTTTTCGAGAATTAGAAAAAAATGTTTTTCAGTTTTTTGTCTGTATTTTTATGGCAAAATGTTTTTATGATAAAGGACTCTCACCACCATATTCTACGGTCTATTAGCTATGAAAAAAGTGAATAAAAAAAATCGACATATTCATCATTTTAACTCAGGCACAACCCCTTAAGTATGCCATAAAGCTATAAATTTTAGGTGGTAGCATCAATTTATTGTTATATACTACAAATAGAGATGAATTTGAAATAATAGAATAATAAATTTAGAATAAGCCGCCATTTTAAGGAGGCAAGATTGTGCAATAATTTTTATGCAGTACGAACTGTCCAGATATTTTGAGTGAAAGTTCAATAAAAAAGAATTATTATTGCATAAACGACGGCAGTATGAAGAAAAAAATGTCTCTTTTTTTATTTAAACAATTTAGTAATGAAGAAAGTTAATTTCACACTCACTGTACCTTATAGAAAATTCAATTGTGAATAATTTTCATACTCAACTTTTTGACTAATGTTAATAATAAAAAATGTAGAATCGCAAAACAAAAAAAAAAGCATTTTTGAACTTTATTTTGCAATAATGATGATTTTCCGGAGCAGCGGATATAGCTGATAGGAAGAGAGCGTAAACGGTAGGATGGTTAACTACGTGGGACGTGCATTCTGAGGCGAGGAATATATGGGCCTTTATGTTTCGTTTCCTTGGCACAGTGTGATGGTTGCTCACCTGCACGGATGTTAGAAGTAAAAAGCAGCGTATCGTAGCCAATGTAACAGGAGTCATCTGCGTTTTTAAACTTCGGGCGTAAGCCATTACTAATATGCAGCCTACGAAAAAAAAAAGTAGTTGAGTGATCAGCGCGGCTGTATAGGACATATATATATATGTATATATATAACGATAACAGACTGTGGGCAGTCTCTTACGGTAACATTATTTTGTCCACATCTTAGTAGTAGATTGTCTGTGGATGTCTATATGTGCGGTAACGATAGTCAAATCCGGAGTTGAAATACCCAGAGAGCCTCGGGAGTACGTTGATCCAAGAGCCTTCTATCTGTATCTAGCCTTCATAGGATGAGCTGTTGGAGTATGGAGCAGAACGCTGATCTTGACTTCGGGTGTTGCGCTCTACTCTATGGGGAGTAGACGCAATCGCACAATGGCGCCTACTCCCCATAGAGGCTTCTTCTGTAATACGGACATCTAGGGAGATACATCTACGCCGCGCCTGATGGCCGTTTATTAATGTCGGGGTATTGTTTGTTGGCTTGCTCTAGATGGAAACCTCCGCTATCGACGAAGTGTTAACGGCTACATCTATGGTTTGTAACGAGATCGACTCCGTGGCCTTTCTCCGTATTCCCTTGGTCTGTACCATTTTCTCAGTTGCTGGAATCAACGAATAGATTTTTATACAGTTTACTGAAGGTGGCATTCTTAGTTTAATTTTTTCCAGGCAGCCGAAATACGTAAGGTCTTTGCCATATTTTTCTTCCCATCTGCGCTGAATTTCTTTAAAGACAGGTAGCATGCCGAGATTTCCTCATGACCCAATAGAGGGAGTAAAGGGCTGTTCGGCAACTGCTCATGTATCAGCTTTCTTATTTCTTCAATTTTTTTCTGGTAATTGTTAATTTCTTCCTCACTCTCGGAAGATATTGTCTCTATCTTTGGTTCCATTTTTTCTTCCAAGTCTCCTTTTTCTAATCCTTTAAGTTGCGGAGACTACACGCACGGAGGTGTTGGACTCTTATGGATGTTCTTGTGAGGAACTACAACAAAGTCGTCCGGAAACTCTTTTCCGTTAGGAATCGAGGAGTCGCGGGGAGGACAGAGAAGGAGATAACACTTCTATGTCGAAACCATCGGATTCGGTGTCTAGTAGTAGACGTTATTCTTCTTCTGTCAGAGTTTTTGAGTGCGAAGCGCGTTCCATTGTTCTGAAAAAGATAGCCTCGCGCCTTTAATATAATATAAATCAATGAGACAATCATGTTTTATACAAATTTTTGATGCCATGTATCATAATAATTTTTTCTTAGCCTTTACAAATTAATTAAATAGATAACCAATACCTTTAAATTCATCCCATAGATAGTTGTTAATTGTATTTTGAGGTAGCGTGTGTTAAGCTAGCCAGTGGTGATTGGAATAGGATTTTTAGAGTTATAAAGTTTTAAATCACATACATGCACTTTGGCACTAATCTTATTGTCTACGAAAACAAGTTCGAATATCAGTGGTGAGATTATTTTTGAAACTGTATTTGCGCATTACTGCGTCTCCTATCTTATACGTGACTTTACAATGCGAATTGTTAAAATATTTCTCTTATCTATGATGCGCTTTTTCTGAGTTTTCGACAACCCAGTCTCTTATCACTTGTAACCTATACAGCCGCTCTGATCACTCAACTACCTTACCTATTCGTAATGGCTTACGCCCGAAGTTTAGAAACGCAGGCTCCTGTTACATTGACCACGATAAGCTGCTTTTCACTTCTAACATCGTGCAGGTCAGCAACCATCACGCTGGTCCTGTTACATAAGACGCTCAGGTAGAAAGATTCCGCCAAGGTTCGCTATCAGCATCCGATGACTTACGATGTACAAGTGGTCTTGGATGCCCTGAGTTATAGTTTCACACGTAAATCACTAATTTTCCTAACACGATAGATATCTCGAAGGCGCTGTCCTTCCAAGATATCCTAGATAAACACACTCGCGACCTAATCAGTAATTTTATCAACTAATTAAGACAGACGAATAAAACAGCTAAGCAAGTATACACACGCGGATGTAAAATCTCTAGCGAAGAAACTCGGACACGAGATAGCACGTGCAACTGCGCGACACCGTGAAAACAGCCGAAAGATAAAATAGAAATAAAACAACCCACTGACCTTTTCCTACGTTGATGATAGGTAACCAGGAACCCGATCCTCACCAAAAATATCCTTCCAATAAAACAATAGTCAAAATTATACCTACTAATCCCTTAGAAGCGCAGTTAAAAACACGTCCAATCTAGAGCAGCTGGGGCAGGAAAGTGGACAGGTAACGTGCCATGTCTATTTATTAGTTGATTAATTGAATAAGTAGTTTTACTGCAAGCAAAAATCGATGGCATATGCAGTATTCAGCCGTTATTTTAATGCGTACATGAACAGTAGGCTGAGACTGATTGATGCAATACGCTAAGTTGATCATAACATTGTTAGCGCGCGATGAGCGAGTTACTGATTTACACTTCTGGTGGCAAGTGTTGATTGGTTTAACTTTGTCATATTTAGGGCTTTATAAGTTACGGCAACGCACCGCACGAGGCCTTTTGCAGAGTATCCGCGCGAGGAGGCAACAGTGTAGTATCTGGCTGAGTTAGTAAATGCGTGGAGGTTTCAACCGACTTGTGCATCTTCTCATATTAGTCTAGAGTATATACAGAATTGAAACTCGTTATTTGAAGCCTTAGCAAAAGGACTTTGCCGGCAAAAGCGATATTTTGGAAAGGATCGCGAATAAATCTGGCAAGATTGACTAGAACTCACGGATTAGTTAGGACATAACACTTGCCACAAGAAATCATGTAGACTAAGATAGATTAGATATTGGGATTATTTTAGGCCTAGAAAACTTGAATAATAACAATCTTTAGACTATAACTTCAAAATAAATTAAGTAAGACGTAATGCATAAGATGAGCAACAATATTTGTAGGAATCAAGCATTGTAAGACTAGATGGTTATTGACTAGGACACACTAAATAAGCAAAAACAGATTTCAGTATTAATTCGTGAGTAAACCATTTCTTCAAAAGATACTTATACCCAATCATCAATATAAACTTTAAAGTAGCCAGCAAGAAACGAGGATCATCAATGTAGGACATTAAAGTTAGGAAGAAGATGGGGCAAACACATTTGTCACATGCCACTGCAGTTGGGAGCACAGCTGAAGATAAGATTTGTACCACTACTAATTCAATTCTACACGAACAAGGTATAAGATGTCCCGTCTACAGCATAGACAGACCGCAATACCTTATCCTAGTTGTCCCATTCTTTAAAATAATTGTCCCATCTCGTCCAGAAAGTTGTCACACAGTCAGGTGGTCCACGCTAAATGCAGGAAATTGTCCCATTCGGTAGTTAGAAAGAGACAGAAGAAAATTTGTTTACAAGTTGGAAACCGCCAGTATTTTTAAGTTGCTGTAGAAATGTTGATTATCAAGAAAACATCACTTTAGAAAAATATAGTTCACTAAGTGTACAATAATCACGCTAATGCCGAAAATCAGAAACGTAAAACTTTTTGTTCTATGTTTTATACTCCTACTGTGTCCAAAAGTTTAAACATTTGCCAAATTTTTTTGGAACCTTGCTCACATGTGAAATTGGGTATACAACAAGTGTAAATAAACAGAAGCATTTTGAAGAATTTCATTATCTTCATTTTTGCGATTTTCTCAAGGTTCTAAACGTCACCCTAGTTTTATACGTCATCGATTTTTTCATTTTTCATGAGAATACGATAATTCATAAAATGCATTATCACGGTTAAATTTATAGATCAATTTACTAACAGTTGAAAGAAAAATTTTAATTATCGTTGCTTACATCCTGAGATATTTAACATTTTGCATTTATAAGCCATATTCGTATATTGAGTCACATTGAGTCTTGGTGGAGGTGGTCATGGCGGCCCCTGCTCGGGGACGTGCAGACCGAGCACTCAGGCAAATGCCCATTATACTGTACTTTCCCCTCTAACCGATTCTACGCAATGATACCTTCATAGAATACCTTGTGGTTCCGGCCAGCGGGTTCCCTATAGTCTAGGACATGTTTTTCCATGTCTGTGCCCCGAGCAGATATACGTATACATATGTTTGACGCACACATAAGCCGTATGCTATAGACTGGACCTACAGTTGAACTACACAATACATCCATAGATTGTGTACAATGGAATCTGAACCACTGGAGTATCGACGTTATAAAACACTTAAGTGTATACCGATGGCTGGGTGGAACAACCCCGTAACTCGGGAGTTGCTTGGAGAACCCCGTAACTCAGAAGTATCTTGGAAAACCCCGTAACTCAGAAGCGCATTTTCGTTTCTAAAATTTTGTAGTGGCAGCCCTGCGGGAAATTGAAAAATGCGATTCTAATTAAAAAAAGAGTCAAAAAATTCGAAAAAATTCTGAAAAATTCTACTAAAATACTACATATTTTCTATTGTTGTAAACTTTAAAATTTATTCAGAATATGAATAAATTAAATTATTTTAAAGTACAGTAGATGCGCTCGCTCTCTTTTTTACTTCGTTATTGATAATTATTTTTTTTAAAATCTCGTGTAGGTGTGTGTATTAAGATGTGCGTGGTTTTCACATGCACGGTCTTCATTGCCTCGCGATTTACAAGCGTCGTTATAAAAAATTGACCTGGTGCAACGTATGGCTTTGCTGTATTTAACTACTGTGAGAACACTCGATTAATTGTTTGCTTGCGTTTGTTTTGCTCGTGGTTTTTAAAACTTGTTCGTCTCGGCTCCGACGGGAATGACGAGCGGCAGGATTAAATGCAAGTCTATAGGTATACGATTGTTGCCTGTGTGTATTTTACAATGGCGTGTAGTCAGAAGTGTGTGCGAGTCTGTGCGTCTCGGAAGCACAAAATCTGACTTCAATGAATTATATCGCTAACTTTTGTATTTATAACAATTTGCTCTCTTTCTCGTGCAGACAAACAAATTTTATTGCTCTCGATCTCGCTAAGGTTCGTTCACACACCTCTGAAATTTCACGACACTTTTCAAGATGAACGCTCTCGCGCTTTAATAATATTTCAGTTACACATACGCGTGCTCCCCTGCGATATTCATTTTTGCGCTTCCTTTACTTCTCTCGTTAAGGAAGGCATCTCGTATGGGTGTGTGTCTTAATACTAATGTGTGTTAAAAAAATTATCAATAATGAAGTGAAAAAGAGAGCGAGCGTTCCTGCTGTACTTTAAAATAATTTAATGTATTCATATTCTAAATAAATTTTAATAGAAATTTTTCGAATTTTTTGACTCTTTCATTTCATTAGAATCGCATTTTTCAATTTCCCGCAGGGCTGCCACTACATAATTTTAGAAACGAAAATGCGCTTCTGAGTTACGGGGTTCTCCAAGATACTCCTGAGTTACGGGGGGTTGTTCCACCGAGCCATCGATACGTACAGGTGTGTGTAAACATAGAGGTGTCCCAATGATAGAAAAGCCGAGAGTCGGGCTTGAACCCTGGGTCTCCGGATTACAAATCCGACACTCTGCCTACTGAGCCGTCTCCGCTCTTACTCGTATATTACTGAATATATCAACGTCGGACAAAAACGTTCGTGTAGAGCAAGTCTTTTAGTTTATAGATGTAATTTTTTAAGTCTCTGGGCTGTTCATTTCCAATAAAATATGGGCACTAAAGAGTCGAAGTCGTGCTGTAAAATGATGCTTCGACGGCCACAGCCAGTGATAGGGGCTATCGTGAGTGGCGTGCATCTGCGTGGTGACGCGCGCGCGTACGTATAAGGCGAAACGCTAAGTATTTTTTATTTTTCTCAGCTTGTACTTGACTAAAAGTTTTGTTTAATAGTCTAAATTTGCAATGTATTGTTATTATCTTTAAATTTATGTATATTATGCATATATGCATACATATATTCACACATATGCATTTTTGTACTGTATTAAATGGACTTAAATTGAACTCTTACTACGTATGTGTTATAGCTTTATTACAAACGGAAAATGCCTAGTTTTGCAAATTAAACTTCTCTTTTAATTGACTAAGCTTTAGTTATTTTTACGTTACTACAGAGGTGCGACAAACCGAACAATCTGCAACTAATATAGAGAGTAGGTATATTACTGAAAATGAATTCACCGTTAACTAATTAAGTTTCTGCTTACTTTACGGTTAAGTATTTGTTATAACCGAAGTGATGAGCCTTCTGTTTAAGCAACAACTTTAGACTTGTTCGATTCGTGCTCAAGAATGGTTGTTCAGTCGAATATATCGCTCGGAACAGGCTTAACATATATCGATATTTGTTTATTTATTTTTTTATCTAAAAAAAATTTTGAGAAGAAATCTTTACTCAGTTCAAGCAAGAAGTGAGTGTTATTGTGCATAAATGTGATATTGCACTTTATGATATTTAGAAACTATACACAAACACTTTGTGAAATTTTTATATAAGTATTTAAAAAATTAACATACAGTTGAGGTAAATAGTGACTATCTAATTTCAATATTTTAAATATAAATAAATTTTTATATTACGGGAATAGTTTAAATTTCTGTGAAGTTAATTTAATATTTTTGTATTGATTTGGACTAGCTAGAGTGACCTGGCTCGCTAATGTTCGCTCGGTACATTAACTATAATTAACTTTTAATTATTAATATATTGTAAATTAATAATATTAAACTTATAAATTATTAATGACAAATAAAAATTATTAGTTATCAGAAAATTATTCGTTGTTATAAGCAAATTATTTTAATCATTCATAATTTTTAGATTTGGTATGCGTAAATAAATGTCATTAAGTATTTTAATCTATTATTTATTTGCAGATAATCTGCAATATTACAATTTTATGTATTTATTATTGATTAAATAGTTTAACTAAAATGTAAATTTATTATTCCACGTGGTAATTTAAGTTTCTTGGCAATTGTACGTGTGCACTACCGTTAACTTTATAATGTTTTAAATTTTTATCTATAATGTGTGTGAATGTTTCTATAGTAATTTCCGGTTGAATTATGCATCAAAGATTTAAGTAGTCATTGTTGTTATTATTATATTTAAGTGTTTTCATGGGGTTTTATTATGTGACAATATTTTGACATTTTATGATATTTTATGATATTTTAGAAATTTATGAATATTTTATGTTTTATGAATTTATTGATGGTGGATATCTTTGGTTGAGGTTCTCAGTAAAAGTTATTGTCAAATGAAAAATTATTTGTATATAGCTTACATTTTGTTGGTGTAATAAATTTTTACCAAATTCATTGTATTTTTTTGGTTTTATATTGATTTTCTTTTCTTGCATGATTAATAATACATTACATAATTATTTTTTTATATTTTTAAGTAATACATTTCATTCTAAGTAGTATATTCCGTAAATTTGAAAATAATAATAAAGTTTTATATTTCTAAATACTAACATATAATGTATTTAATTTGTAACGTGGAATTTAACTCGCCCGCACGAGAATTCCGGCTAGTGTACAAAGTATTTCTTTTGTGCGGCTTACTTCTTTTATTCCGGCTCGTGATGTTCCTGCAATGGTGAAAAGCGGGATAGTGGTGGCAATTAGGGTTAAATAAATATAAAATTCCAATAATTAAGATTAATAAAACACAGATATATTATCGTATTATGTACACATCAATTACTCAACAACAGATTGAATTTATGTAAAGGCATGGGCACGCGACCATATAACTAACTCCGGGATTGACTGTTGATGGCTAGAGAAAGGGCCGCGAAAAATCCTCTACGAGCGACTTTACTTTAAATTGAAACAAAACGGGAGAACTGCAATCCGCTGTAAATCGCGAAAGGTTCCTCTACGTTCGAAACCACGAAACCGCCACCTAACTTCTATACATCTCCGCCATAAAAATAATAATCATCAAATACATTTATGATAAAATGTTACCAAATTCCTCTATAAATGTAGTCGACTCAACTCCTCCAATGTTTCTTTCCTCCAAAACGTAAACTCCACTAAACAACACTTCCCAAACTTCTCCAAGAATTTCAACCAACGGACCAAAATGGCGTCGCAAAATAAAATAGATAATTACTTACTGAAACACGACTACTTACGTTGGGCACCGATGACGGAATGGCCGAGGCCGACGCTCCGCTTAAGGAAGGATGCCGCGTTTTCTCACCAGGCCACCTTCTTCACAGAAACACGGTCTCGGCCTCCAAAATTACACAATTGGTCCTTCTATCTAGAAGAATCTCCTATTGGTTTATCGAAAACTACTATTTCTATTTCATTATCTATGAGTTTTCCCAGCGCCCTCTTTTCCAAATCCTAATTTAGTCATTGGCTTAGAACTCAATTATCATCCTCTATTTTTCTCAATTATCATCCTCTAGTATTTTCTCAATATGCAAATTCGCGCCCCCTCTATTGATATCGATCAATCAATCAATCATGTCGATATTTATCCGGTGGCTCCAACTATAGATAAACTGTAGGGCGCGCGGTATTCAAAAATTCTCTATCATCAACGATATAATCATAGAACAACATCTATCGAATCACCGAAGATCCCTAGCCCATACATTCCCCTATACGTCTTTATGACTTCCGAGAGTCGACATAAAGTTAACTTTACCGCGACACGCCTCAGTCATGCGTTCACAAACCCGGCGTTCCAAACGCCATCAACTATGCTCCGCTATATTCCTCTCTATCTTACTTGAATGCTCTCTCTCTCTCTCTCTCTCTCTCTCTCTCTCTCTCTCTCTCTCTCGCTCTCGCTCTCTCTCTCTCTCTCTCTCTCTCTCTCTCTATTGCCCACGTATTTAATTCGGCTACCGACCTACAAGCCATTCAGACGGCGTGCCAGTCCACCACAAAAAGACGGCCAAGTACTGTCGTGACTGGTACAGATAGCACCAGTGACAATGACAACACGACACTGATTGGACGTAGGGATGGCCTGGCGGTTAGGTCGGAAACAAATACTCCGGAAGGACTGCCCGTGAATGGTGAAAGGTCGAGGGTGAGGCATTCCCTCAGGGCGGGTTTTCTCAATATTAACTCTATACGAGCACGTATTGAGGAACTTCGTCTTTTCCTGGTTGAAAATTCCTCCTATGACATCTTGGGAGTTGCTGAGTCGTGGCTGGGTCCGGTTGTGGATGACAGCCTTATTCAGATCAAGGGTTTTTCGGTAGTTCGGCAGGATCGCAATGTGAATGGTGGAGGAGTCCTTCTGTTTGTACGAAACCATTTTAAAGTTCGTAAAATTGCTTTTTCTAGCACGGAAGGTCCAGGGAAACTTGGAATACCAGAGTATTTATTCTGTGAAGTGCAGCAGGGTAGCTCCCCTCCTATTCTAATAGGAGTAATTTATAGACCCCCTAAAATTCCCATGCAAAGGGACTCTGATCTTTTCAGTGTTCTCCGCGATCTCTGCAGTGACTATAGTCACAAAATAGTTATGGGTGATCTGAATGCTGATCTGTCGTCCACATCTGACGACGCAAATACCATCAAGCGTCTCACCGAGGAGTTATCTCTTCAGGTAATCAGCCACGGACACACTTCACTCCTACGTCCTCCACATGGATTGACTTAATCATGACGGACGATAATGACACTATTTTGGACTTTAAGAATGAAAGACTGCCCAGTTTTGGCAAACATTGCCTAATAGATATCACTCTAGACATCTTCACAGCATCTCAGGTAAGAGAGACCTTTGTTTTTCGTGACTTTAACGGCATTAAGCCCTCCGATCTCGCTGATTTGCTGTCAAACTGTTGTTGGGCAGCCTTTGATTCCTCTGAACTTGAATTGGAAGGTGCATTAAAATCTTTGAATGAAAATTTAAACTCAGTTATTCATGATTTGGCACCGGAAAAAACGGTTTGCCCAACGAAAAAATATGCTCCTTGGTTTGGTCCTGAGTTGAAAGATCTCGTGGATCGCCGTAATGCCACAGACAGGCGTTACAAGCGGACCGGCCGAGCAGGTTTGTTCGATGAGTAATTCTTTCGATTCTGCAACGAGGTCGATTTGCGCATAGCTCAAGAGCGTAATTCCTTCATTTCGAGTCATTTATCTGACGCTCTTGATGATAACAGGAATATTTGGAAGGAAATGCGCAATCTTGGCCTCTTGCCTAAGCGTAAGGAGGAGGAATTTCATGGTTTTACGCCGGGAGAGCTGAATGAGCACTTTGCTGGAATATCTACATCCCCACTTGAAAATATCGAAGATGTTAATGACCTTTTTTTGTCTGCGAGTGATGAGGGTTTTTCCTTCAAGCCTATTGTTCTTGCTGATGTTGTACTTGCAATGTCGCACTTTTCCTCGCAGGCTAGGGGTGTAGATGGAATTCCTCAAAATGTGATCGTAAAGGCGATCCCAAGCATTGGCGACTTCATAGTTAGAATATTTAACTCCTCCTTTGCTATGGGTATTTTTCCAGGCATCTGGAAGCAGGCGCAACTCATAGCCTTGAAAAAGGTTATAGCACTGCTCTGCTTCCTCTCAAAGGTGCTAGAGAAGATTGCCCATACCCAAATCACGGAGTATCTCAATAGAAATAGCATCTTGGATCCCTTCCAGGCCGGGTTCAGAAAAAACCACAGTATACAGACGACATTAATTAAATTGACTGATGACATACGTATGGCCATTGATGACAGAAAATTAACGCTCCTGCTGTTGTTTGACTTCAGCAAAGCGTTCGACACAGTATCACCATCTAAACTGTTGTGCAAATTGAGGAGTCTGGGTTTCTCTAGGATGGCTCTTCAATGGGTTAAATCCTATTTACAAGGCCGCACCCAGATGGTAATCTCTGGGAACAGCGGAAATTCTGATTGGTGGGAGACAAACCTAGGAGTGCCTCAGGGCTCTGTCCTGGGGCCTCTACTCTTCAGTCTGTACGTAAATGACCTGCGTGACGTACTGGACGGAAAACTGACGAAACATCTTTTTTACGCCGATGACCTTCAGATCTACCTTCATACCACGAAGGATAGATGCCATGAAGGATTGGCTCGATTGTCGGAAGCAGCACGATTGGTCTCTGAATGGGCGGGGAGCTCCGGCCTGCATCTCAACACCAGCAAGACCAAGGCAATATTCTTCGGGTCGATGAAGAATGTTAATGACATCAAGTCCTGCAATCCTTCTGGTGTTGGGATGCCGGACGGAGTGATCGTCCCCTTTGAAGACTCGGTCGTGAGTCTCGGTGTTATTCTTGACAATAAACTTACGTGGAAGCCGCAAGTTGACTCTATTGCAAAAAAAGTAAATAAAGCCCTGTATAGCTTGCGGTTCATCAGGGACTGTACCACCGAGACTCTCCGCAGACGATTGGTCGAGTCACTAGTCCAACCACATCTGGACTATTGTACTGTGGTTTATCTAGACGCGTCGGATGAACTTCGACGAAGACTGCAGAGATTGAGCAACTCATGTGTGAGGTATGTTTTTGGAGTTAGGAGGGATGTTCACATTTCCCCCTTCAGGAGGCGTCTGGGTTGGATGCTTACGGATTCGCGCCGACTTTACTTTGAAGGTATCCTATTATACAAGGTCACCAGGTTGCGCGAGCCTGGCTACCTATTTACGATGTTTAAAAAGCACACACCCAGACCCACCAGCAGGGATGTTCCCCCTGAACTTCACATTCTAGGAGTGAGTACTGTGACCGGGGCTAAGGCCTTTCAGGTTCATGGGGCTCGTTTCTGGAATTCCCTTCCCTCTTCTCTCCGAAATCTCCCCTCCTTAGCCTCATTCAAAGTAGCCTTGAGACGCTACCTTGTGAACCTCGACTACTAGGGTAGCGATGTATCGGGCGAAAATGTATTGTACATAGTCAGACTGAATCTCGTGGTTCTCTTCTTAATAACGCAGTCTGTGATAAATTTTATACAAAAGTATTTATGTGATTCGATATCTGAGATAAAAACGGCCTTGACCAAATGTATTATATATTATAAGCTATGTTTTTTGTGATATCACAGTATCTAGTATTTAGTATAATTTCATGTTAGTATTAATTATATCGCAGGCACAGTATTCCAAGAGTATAATTTTATTGAATATTTTTAAGTGTAATGTTTTTTGTATTTTTTATTTTTTAATTTATGTATTTTTAATTTTTTTTGCTATGCAAAATAAAGGCCATCTCTCTCTCTCTCTCTCTCTCTCTCTATCTCTCTCTCTCTCTCTCTCTCTCTCTCTCTCTCTCTCTCACTCACACGCTCGACACCTATTCTCGCTATACTTCTCTCTCCTGCGCGCGCCGACTCTCTCTCACTCTCGATCGCTCGCGCCAACTACCTCTCTTTTTCACACACACACTCTCATGCATGTGACCGCGCGCGCTCGCCACTACCTCGCTTCCTGCCGCGCCCCCTCCCGAGCGCTGGCGCGCTGCATAGATGTGACTCGAGATCTCACATCCTGCGCTCCGCACGCGGTCGGTCAGAGGCAACTCCTGCGAGCGCCACCGAATGCTGGCTCCGCTCCAGGAGCTGTCAACTCACCGAAAGTGAGTCAGCTGGCCGTGCAATAATATTCACGACGCAGCAATAATTATTGCTACGTCGCAAATTATATTTTATATTACGTAGTGTACAGCTACACACACTTAATGTTAATGGAATGTTAAAATTACATATATATACTTTGTACATTGTTACAGGGGATGGATGTGAGGTAAAGACAGAGGCAGAAGTTGGTGACTATGCCTTTATTCGAACTGGAGGAGCTCCTTCTAGTGTTCCAGTCGCTGGATACTTGTCCGCGACGCTCGGTGCCGACGTTGCACTTTAGCGCATCGTACGAGCCACCAAACCCGTCTCGAGTTCATTGCTCGCGGACGTAACAACATACATATTGTTAATACTGTGTTAATACTTTTTGCCTGAAAATAATATTTAAAATAATTTAAGTTTTGTTTACATGTAGAATGTGTATCTATTAATTCATAGAATAAAGTGTACACTTTTCCTTATCAATTATTAACTGTAGAGACTCCTTATGTTTGTTTAATTCATTTTTCAAATATAATATACATACACATGTAATGAAGACAACTATGCATCTCTTCGAGCAAATGTGAATTTTATTAAAAAAGCCGACGTTTCGAGCTGATACAGCTCCTCGTCAGGGCTAAAATGCCAACAAAATGTTTACAAAAATCAATTAAATAACAATAAAATTGCATTAAAATCTTACATATAAATTAAATAAATTACCTAGAATATAAATTCAGTACACTTGGTACATCTAATAAATACAACGAGCTGGAAAGCAAGAAAACCAGCTGCACAATAAAAAACTACATTAATACATCAAAAACGCCGACGTTTCGAGCTGATACAGCTCCTCGTCAGGGCTAAAATGCCAACAAAATGTTTACAAAAATCAATTAAATAACAATAAAATTGCATTAAAATCTTACATATAAATTAAATAAATTACCTAGAATATAAATTCAGTACACTTGGTACATCTAATAAATACAACGATCCGGAAAGCAAGAAAACCAGCTGCACAATAAAAAACTACATTAATACATCAAAAACTAAGTAAATAATTATCAACAAACCTTACTTTTTTCATAATTCTTGTGTTGTTATTATCGATCTCTCCGAGGCAATGGTTTTGAAAGGGTTTAAAAAATTAAAAGACCTTTCTTTTAAGAAACGACGTTTCGGCGATCATTGTCGCCCTCGTCAGGAAAATATTGGAGCACATTTGATTTGTGTACATCTCGATAATCCTTTCCCCCGGCTAGTTAACAGCGGGGGAAGAGAGAGACCGAGTGACACAGCTATTTTCTTTGTCTTTATACTAAATTACATTTGTAATTATATTTGTAATTTAGTATAAAGGACAAAGAAAATAATTTAAATAAAAGATTAATCTCGGAAATGATGCATATACATTTGCAAGATAATGGTATCAATAAGAAAGAAGATACCCAGAAACTCAATAACGTGTACACACATTTAATATACCAGCTTAAGAATTAAAATCGATTCTCTGTACATCGAAAAGATGAGGTGATGTGTGACGTCATACGTAAACAAACCGCGCGAAAGACTTTTGGCAATAAGGCTCACTTCCGAGACAGTAGCTGACAAAGCCGCATAAACAATAGCTGTGTCACTCGGTCTCTCTCTTCGCCCGCTGTTAATTAGCCGGGGGAAAGGATTATCGAGATGTACACAAATCATATCTGCTCCAATATGTAAGTTTCAAAAAATATCGCTTTTGTATGTATTATTCTGTTCTTCTTAAGTTTGTATCTTTATTTGTTATCGAATAAAATTTTGACGGCTCACTCTCCTGCTATCACACACACACACACATATGTCGGCTCTGGCGGTCACGTGACTTGCCGCGGTAATTACGGTTTACATTTTCTTTTTCGCTCTATCCGCTTATTTACACTTTTTATTCTTCACCTACATGATCTCTCGGACAATGATCCTTATTATTTATTCTTATTTCCATTTATTTCATTACTATTTATTTTATTTTATCGCGTACAACATTCATAATTTCACTCTTCGGCGTTATTCTCCCTCTCAGCTCTGGCGCAATTATTCTTACATAAGCGCATTTCTGTCGGTGTGGAGAAGCCCGTTGCCTCCACTCCGACCGCCAATATCGGCCTCGCATACGTCTGTGGGCTCGGTAGCCTCCACTCTCTAGCGCTGTGTTTTATCCGCATCGTGCGGTCTCTCTCGCACCCATACGCTCTTCAGCACACGCCGTGCTGCGCGCGCTCACACACATACATGCGTACGCGCTCGCTACTACATACGCGGCTCAGCCGCTCGCTACAGCGCCATGCGCTGGTCTCGCTCGCCATCGCCTCGTGGCTCCTCGAGGTGTAATGGCGGCGGCTGCGGCCCAGTGGTGTGCCTGCTGGCTCTGCGCGCCGCGCACGGCCGCGTGTGGTAGTCAGCGGCGCTCCCACTCCTCGCGCGCTTTCTCGCTGCTCGACGGCCGTGACGTCACGGCGGCGACTCGGCTGGCTGCTGCTCTTGTGCGCTCTCCCTCTCCCTCTCTCTCCTACGGCGCGGCCTAGTGCCGGCGCCTGGCTACGGCTCGACACGTGGTTTCTCCTGTAAGCACCCGTACATAAGAGCATATCCTTATGCTCGGTTCTGGGTGTCTGCAGGAGAATCGCCCAGCGTTTACGACGGATTCTCCGTCGCAACTGATACTGATAATGATAATGATAATGATAATGATAATAATGATAATGATAATGATAATAATGATAATGATAATAGTGATAATGATAATGATAATGATAATAATTAATAATGATAATGATAATAATGATACTGATAATGATAATGATAATAATTAATAATAATAATGATAATAATTAATAATGATAATGATAATAATTAATAATATGTAACGTCCAACGACGTTAGTTATTTATTTATTTTTAAATCTATTAATTCTAAATTAAAATACTATATTTTCAAAATTCAAAACACGAAGAGAATTAGGATGTAAATTTCGAAACATTAAATTTTCAATGCGAGCTGTAATTTAGTAACACAAGTTAGCAGTGTTACTTATTCGGCAATCGATATACTCTGTAACGTGGCAAATTGTTGTCACGTCACATCGGGTTCCGAGCTGCCGGGGTAGAGCGCCTCAAGGCCGAATGAATGGAATTTGAATGCATGTGGTAATGGCGTATGTTTTTCTTCTGAGCAACAACGCGACGAGCGGAGAGATAGCGGCGAGAGGAGGAAAATACGGAGGACTTCTCCGACACTCATTCAAGGGCGAGAGGAGGAATGAGGGAAAGAGGATGTCTGTCTCCGGCGTTGCAACGGGTACCCAGACTCTTCCAGGACGTTTAATCCGTTCATCACTTAAGAGTGGACGTAGGTGATGAACCGGCGGGGCTTCCTACGTGAGCGTCTGATGCGGCAGGACCAGCGTGATGGCTGCTCTCCCATGGACGTCTGAAGTAAAACGGCGACTTCGGCGCTCTCGATAACAAGCGTATCCAGAACCAAAGGCCTAGGCAGACGGATATGCCGGGAGTTATCTTGTACTTCGTAATTTGCGCTTTACCTCGGTTGCGTGCGAATTATCTGTGTGTTTGCTGGCTACCTATTGTAACGAGCATTCAAATCTCGCGGCTACCTGCTCCAGCGCCGTTGATAATCGAAGCGGCTAGTGCGCATGCGTGGCGGTCGGCGATGCGTGAGGCGAACGAGCCTGTTGCGGCGCGAGAGCGCGGGCCGTCGGCCCAAGCGATCCGACCAATGGGAGCGCGCGCTGAGCGGCGGCAAGGGAGAGCGAGAGCGCGAGGCGAGCGACGAGTGCGCGAGCCGGCACTCTCCTGCCCCGGCCGCTCCAGCTCGGACAACTCTTCGCTTGCTCCCTGGGATTTCCTTTGTGATTAGTGCTACCTTTTACTTGTGCTACCTGGACCTGGAGGATCCTTTCGGCTTGGACGATAGGACGAGGATTGGGATAAAGGTCAGTGGGTTGATTTCGAAATTACAATCTAAGTTTCCCTCGCGGGCGTTGCGCAGTTCCACGCGCGACCTTTTCTACGCGGCGTTCTTTGTCCATCGTGAACGCGAACACCAGCACGGCTAACTCGGTTAACTACGTCGTCTCGTCTTAATTAAGGTTTTATTATTAGGAGTGTATATCTGCGAGTGCGTGCTACCTCGGGCTACCTGTTCGTGTATCGGGAGTGATATCGACGTTAGCTTCGGGGCTACCTGTTCTGTTTCGTCCGAGTGAATCTTGAGTGCGGCGGAAAATTACGTCGGCGAGTACAGGGTGGACTCGCTCGACGTTCGCGGTAGTTTAGAGGAGCGAGAGGTGCCGTAAGTCGTTGGAACGCGGGCAGGCTCTCGGCCTAACGTAGGTTACGCGGTAGCGATCGGACGAGGAGTGTCCGAGAGTTATCATAGGATAAGTTTGAGTGAACGGTCGTGGTGAGACCAAGTGCAAATGTACGATTTTGCCTTCGGGCATAGCGAGAGTGTGCGTCTCGGTGACGAGTGTGAATGTTGTGCCTTGAGACGCGCGAGAGTCCCTCCGTCTGACTCGGGGCTACCTTGCCATTAGTTGTTTAAATGCGCGGATACCTTTGCGGAAAGTCATTGGATTCTATAGCGTGCGGATATAAAGCGGGAATGAATTGGCGAACAAAGTTTGTGGCTACGTTACGCGAGTAAAGTGTTCTAACGTGAAAGAATTGTGTTAAGTGCTACCTACCGGCTCACTTTATATCTGTTGAATGATTTGTGTTATCAATAAATGAGAGCTCTCTGTTAGACGGGTGTACTTCTGTCATCACCGAACCACCCTCTCTCCTTACCGAAAGAGTCGGGCTGAGCTAGCCACTCTACGCGACGACATCTCCGCGTACCCGACCCAAGCCTATTCCGCCTTGCTCCTGCTCGAGTCTCGCACAAAGGAGCCGCGAGGCTCTGACGCTGAGGGACAGCGTCTGGCGCCAACCGGGATCACCAGGAGAGATTCCCCGGGAGCAAGGCCGATACTTAGCGTGTGGCCGACGCGAGAAATCCACACGTTATAACTCTTTAAAATGATTATTAAGCGTTATACTTTAAGAATTGGTCATCATATTCAGGCTTTAAAAGAGTCGAATTGGCCTCGTTTTAATTAGTCTCGTGTTTAAGTCCGAACTACGTACCTCGCGGTTCGTAAATGTGCGGAGATTTATTGTACTTCAATCCTACAATCCATAATTGAGCAGAAAGAAGAAGACGAGGACAGCAGACTCAGCGATATAAAGACAACAGAAGAAGAAAAACAAAGGTAAGTCGGATTAAATACTTAATCGTAACATATTGCTACGGGAAAACGAGTCTAATAATCTAACGACTTGACCCTCGTAATCTAAACAAAATCTATACAAATACTTAGAATAAAATGACTCTATCGCTCTACTCGAGTAAAATTGATTTTAGAATACAGGCTCTGCACTGCATATTCTCACACTGGAGAAAAAATATAAAAGAGAGAAATATAAATTTCTCTCTGTTGGCGTTTCGTCCCAGCTGTCAGAGTGGACTCCTCAGTAAGGCTCTGACAGCTTCCTTAGACGCCCGCCACTTCGAAGAGAAGCGGCACTTATGTGGTCTCGGCCTGCATTTTTCTCTTGCAAGAGAGAACTCTAGCATAGAGAAAAAGGCAGGTCGCCACCTAGCGGACACTTATAAGAGCCAGTGTCAAAGTTTAGATTCGCATACCATCTATACAAATACTGTTCTACATATGAGGTGAGAGTGTAGGTAGGACGTAACAAATAATAAGCATGCTAATATTAACAATAATGATTATGATAATAATTAATAATAATAATAATAATAATAATGATGATTATAATAATAATGGTTAATATATTATTTCTTTTGTCAAAATTCATTGTAAATATTGAACAGCTTTCAGTTTTTATTAAATTATAAAATTTCTTGATACATAATGTTTTTTATATGAACCTTATTATCTTTTTTATTTTTTATGTTCTTTTTAAAATTCTCATTTCTATTTATATCAAGTCTCAGCTGCTATGGATGTGTTCTGGATAAAGCAACATATTATTGACCATGAGAAAATACTGAAGACGGTAGATATATACCAAGTTTTTTGAATGACTGTCCTTGAAATTTATTAATTGTCATTGAGTGTGCAAGTCTAATTGGAAATTGTCATCTGGTCATGGAAAATAGTATTTCTTCTGCTGTTGATGTTAAAGTTATTCTTGGTATATAACGTTTGAACCAGTTTTTTTTGCACTTATTATTTCTGCTAAAATGGAGTACTTATTCATTTCGTTTATAATTAACTTGTGCCATTGCAAAGACCGTCGATTAAGGTATTCTGACAGAGTTAAATCCTGAAAAAAAATATTATTCTAATAAAAATTAATATACACATAAGTGCTCTAAAAACTGTATTTTTCCTTCAAAATATAAGTATTATACACCACTTTTATACATTAAAAAGTGCATTAAGTGGGTGTAATACTTGATAACAATTTTATCAAGGTATTTACTTACCAAAAAGCATGATTTTCATCATTTTTCTGGACTTGTCCCAGCTTTCTGGAAGAACGGTACCATCAATCCTGATAAAACAGAGTGAAAAATGTTCCTTATGTGTGTCCTCACAAACTGAGTGGAAGGAATTTCTAAAAAACAGAAAATTAATACAATTAATTATACTTATATTGACAATATTAGTAATTACAGTGAATTTTGTATATGTAAATTACGTAACATTCACTTTTAACTTAATTTTGCCAATTCTGCTCCACTCAGTTTATGACTAGACTCATAAGGAAGATTTTCCACTATGGCGCATCAGGATTGATGGTACGGTTCCTTCAGAAAGCTGTGGCAAGTAGACAAAAATCATGAAAAAACTAAATCTGAATAAAAGGCATTTAAAGTTTATAATGTAAATCATACAAATAAACTCAGCTATACTTACAGAAACTATCTGACATACCTTGATTTGTTTCTGGTACTGAAATATACATACAATAATGTATATTTGATGGTACACGCACATGATGATGTTTGATAATAGCATTTAGAAGCTGAAAATAAAATAAAAATTATCGTTAGCTATTCATAATCAAGTTATGTTTATGAATTACAGTTACATGCAATACTTACCATTATTAAATACACTTCAAGGTGCTCAAAAGTAGGCAAAATAATACTGCAGACAGTCAATATAAACTCGCATCTTGCTGGCTTGCACCCGTATACCTAAAATCAAAAAATAAACCAACAAAACAAAAGCTCATTATGAACACAATTATTACTAATTAGTTTCCAATACTTATCTGAATAATTGTTTTTCAGGACCATATTCTACGGACTCTTAACTGTGAAAAAAGTGAATAAAAAAATGGATATTTTCAAAATTTTAACACTGTGATAACCCCTTAAATTCAGATTTCGTAATAACATGACTACGGCCCCTTTTTTGATATAAGTTTTTGTGGAGGTAAGCCATTAGGTATTAACGAGTTTAAAAATTGTGTAGGTAGAAGTGTGTCTAAATTATCATTATTAGAATCTTCTGCTGACTCAAAGCTTAAAAATATCTGTTCTCGTTCATTAATTAGTAATAAAATTTTATGATTTATTTCTAGAACATCAGAGATTTTTGGTGCCAATATGATGTTTTCGTAATATTCATGATTGCTTGGTTCAATTATTGTACCATATATTTCTTTAACGATATTTCTTTTTATCGATCGGTGATCTCCACCGGTGTCGCATCGACACCTGGCGGCACCGGTAGTGGTTTGTTCTGTTGGTCATTGTCTACCTTGCTGACCGTTTAAATATGAAGTGCCGGCATGGTTTTTAGAATAATTAAATTTTATACTAACTAAGCCCTGAAGAGGAGCCGTAACGGCTCGAAACGTCGGCGTTAAATAAAGTTATCTATGTGGCTCAAAGAGATGCATCATAATTATTCTCCTTCAGCATTCTGTTGTGCTGTACTCCAAGTTAATCTTGCTTTGCCATGTAACACCAGGTTTGTCGGCTCCGCGACATCGCTCAACCCATCTAGAAATTTCCGATACTACGAAACCATTCTCATAAATCTCTTCAATTTGGTCATAGTATTCGGAATAGGATAATCTAAAATCGAAACTATTTTCCGGGAATCTAGACAAAATCCCTCACGATTCACCATAAGGCCTAAATATTTAACTTCGTCATAGCTTTTACCCCGGTTAATTGTCAACCCAGCTTCCGCGATTCTCTTCAGAATTACATCTAACGAATGAGCCGGTCACTCAGCGTTTGAAAAGTTGCAGGCCCGCCTACTACACCATAAGATAGACGGTTGAATTCAAATAAACTTAACCCAGATACGGTAAATGCGGTTAAGTAAAGCAAGAGATGGTAAATACCGAAGATTTCCGCACATTATGGGGCTTATGGTCGAGGAAGTGTAACGATTATTCGCGGAGGGAGTGAGGTGATGGTGCCGAAGGGAGATGGAACGTATAGGTTTTGCATCGATTTTCGGGATTTGAATAAAGTGACGCAGAAGGATTCGTATCCCATTAAGAGTATGGATTCAATTCTAGATCGTTTGAGAAACGCGCGTTACTTATCAAAAATCAATCTGAGGCAAGCTTATTATCAAATTCCTTTGGCCGAAGAGAGCCGGAAGTATACTGCCTTTGTGATGCCGGGCTTAGGACTATTTCATTTCACGCGATTATCTTTCGGATTATTCAACGCGCCTATGACTATGACCCGTCTGTTTGATTCGTTATTCGGGCCAGAGTTCGAGCCGTTCATGTTTAGCTATTTCGACGATCTAGTAATAGCGACGAAAACTTTTGAGGAGCATATAAAATGGACCGAGATCGTCTTTCGTCAACTGAGATATGCCGTATTAGTGGTGAATGAGAAAAAGTGACACTTTTTCTGTGAGAAAATTCACTTACTTCACGTACTTGAGCTATATTTTAGACAAGGACGGGTTAAGGCCGGATTCTGAAAAAATAGCTCCAGTGTTGCATTATCCTGAGCCGAAAATTGTGAAGCAGCTGCGGAGATTTTTGGGTATGGTGGGGTGGTATGCGCGCTTCATCGATAGAGATTCTGATATGAACTCGTGAAGCTGCTCAGGAAAGGGCAACCGTGGATTTGGGGTGAAGAGCAGCAGAAGGCGTTCGATTCATTTAAGCGAGCGTTTACTGAAGCTCCTGTGCTTGCGGGGCCGGATTTTAGTAAGCCGTTTACTCTTCAAACTGACGCCAGTTCGCATGCCTTTGCAAGCGTTCTTACGTAGGAGGAAGAAGATGGTGAGCACCCGACTGTATATAAAAATCGCATGTACGGGCCGTGCCGACCGATACGGGCCGTGCTGAGAACGTGGCCGAGGGACCGTGTGTGTGCGAGAAAGAACGAGAAGCTAAGTATGAGCTAGCGCTAGCGAGTAAGAGCGCGATAGCGGGGTACTAGTGAAATAAACATTTTCTTAAGTTAATGTCACAGCTATCTGGAACTTCCATGTAAATCTCTTCTTCTAAAACTCCATTTAGAAAAGCAGTTTTTACATCCATTTGACAAGCAAGTAAATCATGTTTATTTATAATAGCTAGTAACGATCTAACAAGCCGCTATCTAGAAACGGGTGCATACGTTTCTTTTAGATCGTACATACTTCTGTACTTAAATCCTCTAATTACTAACCTTGCTTTGTAACGAATTGAGCCATCAACCTCTAATTTCTTCTTAAAAACCCATTTCGAATACATAATATTCGCCTTTTTGCCATCTGACATTATCGTCAGCCATCTATTCTTTATTTGCTTGCATAGATTTAAGTTCATCGTCAACTGCTTTCTTCCAATAATTGTTCTCTTTATCATTTTCATTTGAAATCAAGGGGCGCGGTAGCGCCACGATGACAAGTACAAGGTACGTCAGTACGTACGCCGCCGTCGGCGCTAGCCAGATCCTATATTCTTTAAATTGGCCCTTTTGGAAATAGGAGGTACGGTTTCCTTTGCTTCGGTAGCTTTGTTTCTCAAATATATGGATTCAAATTAAAGCTTACGACAAAACTCAATCAAAATCACATCAGTGTCATATTTCATAAAATTGCTTCTATCAAAAGTTATTGTAAGTTAAGTAAAAGTTCGGGATCCTAAATTCTTCAACGAAAATTGTTCAGACCGGGAAAATTGTTCTCCGCGGATACGTCATCGTGTGACGTCAGCTAAAAGAAATAGATATACTTATGATACATACTGCGCAGATGCAGACGATGTTTGTGATGAAACAGTGTTTATACAATAAAATATTCAACGTAGGTATTTTAGTTAATAATTTCCTTAATAAGAATCAATTGCGACGTAGCAATAATTATTGCTGCGTCGTGAACATTATTGCACGGCCAGCTGACTCACTCTCGGCGAGTTGACAGCTCCTGGAGCGGAGCCAGAGTTGTCTCTGACCGACCGCGTGCGGAGCGCAGGATGTAAGATCTCGAGTCACACCTGCGCAGCGCGTCGGCGCTCGGGAGGGGGCACGGCAGGAAGCGAGGTAGTGGCAAGCGCGCGCGGTCACATGCATGAGAGTGTGTATGTGCGAGAGAGAGGGAGTTGGCACGTAAGAAAGAGAGTCGGCGCGCGGGAGAGAGAAGATATAACGAGAGTGGGAGTCGAGCGTGTGCGAGAGAGAGAGAGAGAGAGAGGCAGAGAGCGTGCGCTTGAGTGAGAGAGAGAGAGGAATGTAGTGTCGCGAAGTTGATTGCGTTTGGGGCGATTAGAGAGATTGTGAACGTATGATTCAGGCGTGTTGCGGTAGGGTTGACTTTATGTTGATTTCTAGACGTCATAAAGACATATAGAGGTATGAATTGATTAGGATGATTGAGGTTTTTCAAATGTCGTGCACCTGGTTAGTTATCCATAGGGGGAGCCACCTTATGGCTATCATTATCGAGTGATTGATCAAAATCAATAAAGGGGGCACGGAATTTGCATATCGATAAATGATATAGATAATTGATTAGTCAGCCAATTGTGAAATTAGAAATAGAAAAAGAGGGCGCTGGGAAATTCATAGATAGATGATGAGTTAGTAGTGGTATTTAAATAGGCCAATTGCGGATTTTGGAGATTTTCAGGACCAATGGAAATTTGCCAGCCAGGACGACACAAGGAGGCGAGGTGGGGAAATCGCGGCTTCTTCCTCGAGCAGAGCGTCGTCCTCGGCCACTCTGTTCTGGGATCTCTCAGCTTCTAGTTCTTTTGGTTATCTTGTGTACTCTCGTTAGAATATTATCCTGACTTGTGAGCAGCTCCGACGCCATCTTATTTCCAAGGATTCCTTTCCAATCATTGGAAATTCAATTTGGAGACATTGGAGGCTCTGAGAAGTTTCGTTCGTTTTTCTTTTGTTGTGAAGGAAAAGTATTGTTGAAAGAATAAGATAAATTTTTACATGTGTTTTCCTGTGGTTTTGGTTGAATTGCAGAGTCACCGTAGAGGACATTTTCGTGGCCCTTTTCTTTTAGCGACCATCAAGTGGTTTGGAGATAGTTATATGGCCGTTGGCCCATGTGCATATTTAAAATCTAAATCTTTGATTGTTTGAAAATTAACAATTGTACTACTAAAAGGGGAGGGGGTTTCAGAATATATATTTCAGTATTTTATGTGTAACTATTGTTTTACTTATTTAATTAAATCAATCCTATTGCTACCAATTTCCCGCGTGTTATTCCGCTTTTCAGAATCCAGGACCCGAGAGAAGGAAGCAGCCGGTAAAAATAAATTTCTTTGTATACTAACAGGAATTCCTGTGCGGGCAGGCAAATTCCACGTTACACAGTATGAAATATAATTTTTAATTAAATATATATTTTAATTAAAAGAATGTAAATAATTAAGTCGATTTTGTACATAACATAAATGCGACTAACAGATGATGCAATTAGTTAAGTATTTAGTTTTATTCTGATATATTAATCAATACAATAAATACATTTTATGTCAACTGATTCTTTGTTTAAATATTTTCATGTATTTTCAGATATTTTTTATTTACATTTGGAAGTTACCCTACAACTGTCAAGTTATACAAGAAAAGGAATTTCTGTGACGAGCTAGTCAAGTGAAGAAAGTATTTTTATTCAAGATTCAAGGTTATTAACTTTAGAAGAACAAGTGATTTAGAGTGAACATCAATTTTTTATTTTGATTCCATTTACCATTATTTTACTTTTGAAAGTATTCATTTAGAAGTGGACAATGCTTTGTATATTATTAATTATAACCGTTTATCAAATTTGACTATAGTACAAATTACAAAGCTTGAAAAGAATTTGATTAATAAATATTTATCAGAAATGCCGGAAGAACTCTATTGACAAGAATGGTAAAAATGTATCCATTTAATAATGGCCGATTACTAAATATATGAAATTTGACAACTTTTATACCGTGTAATCAAATTTTATGCTTAAAAAGTTACATTACTAGTGTTCATACTGCCTATAGAACAAACTTTGCTAATTATGAAGATTACACGCTCAAAATAATCAAAGATTAAAGTCTTCTTAAAGCTAGTTCAACCAACAAACCTGAAAGTTGTAATAGAATCCTTATGACTAATTTTATTAATGATAAATTTATTAATAAACATATGAGCTCTTTTAAATTTCCAAAGAGTACGAAGGTCAAACAGCTTTTAGAATATGGATTAGCGGGCTTTTTTCCAACGGAAATATATCTGCTACAATGTAATATTCAATCAAAATAAATTTTAAATTGATACAATTGACCAGTTTTAAAATATGAACATTTAAATGTTTCAAAATTAGAATATTCAAAACTGGTGAATGGTATTAACTTAAAATTTATCATATCGGAAAATATTAAACAACATGATGCAGTGAAACCATGTTGAAATTTTTTTATGAAAAACTTGCCGTCCCGTCCTATTAGAAATAATCGATGAATTACTAAATGTCATTATAATCATCAATATTATCATAAAATATCAAATACAAGTCAACTTATCTTCCTATAATTCTATATAATTCGTATACTATTTCAAATACATCTTTAACTATGACAGCAATGGCCTCAAATGATAATTAGAATTTGTTGAATTAAGTAATTAAAACTAATTATGAAAAAAATATTAATTCAATACTTTTCAACTTCATTAATTTTTTAAAAATTGATCTTACAAATATCACGAAATTTTCTATATTTGCATTCAGAAATTGATTACTTACTTTGGTTAAGAAGAGGCGTCATTTGAAGATGATATCCATCGTTATATATAATAGGACGGGACGGTAAGTTTTTCCATAAAAAAATTTTACCACGGTTTCACTGCATCATGTTGTTTAATCTTTTCCGATTGACTTATCCATGAAGTGGAAGGCAATCCTAACAGATAGATCTATTTGATGATGACTATATTTGATACTATAAACTACGTAAGTTTTACTACATGATTTTGATGCCTCAATGTAATCGCCTTCTAGGGATGAAAATAACAATTTATTCAATGACTACACACCGAAGCCCTTACGACTTCTTGCTGCAAAAATTTCTCGGTAAAGTATAATAATTAATTTTGATTGTACTATTATTTACCCCATTTAAACGCTTATTTATTTATTTATTTCAACACGATTGGTTGTTTGTAAAAGAAACTTGCTAAATTATTTATTGATATCAAACTTTCTTTTCTGAAAATTAAAATTGGAAGTTTGGAAAATCAAAGGTAGTGAAGTAATTCTAAAGAAATTGTCGTCAGTTCAATGGACCCCTAATGCCAAGCTGTTTACGTATAACATACATACATATTTTATTCATGATTGTTTTCGATTTTATAAGTCGATGTATATAAGCATAAATTCTTATCAAGAATTTAAAAATTAATCTTTCGTTTACATAATAAAAATACGGTATAGTACAAACACTCAGAATTTTGGCTATATAAGGGTTGGGGAGAGTTTGAAAATCAATATTTAATTTAAACGAAGATACAATCTAATACTTGACAACCTTTTACCTTGAAAAGGTTTTTTTCAGGAAGGGGTTCCACTGTACATAAAACTGTAGTTCGCCATTGTTCTGCGCGATAACTTAAAAATAATGGAACCAATACACTGAAATATGTAGTACTCACAAGCTCCGGCAATGCAGAGCAATAAAAGACTCGTATGAGGACTTGTATCAGGACTCGTATGAGAAGGTTGTAAAAATAATAATAATAATAATAATAATAATAACTTTGAATTTACGAACATAAAAATTTTAGTTTTCAGAAAAGAAAGTTGTGATATCAATAAATAAATTGGCAATAAATTGGCATGGTTTATTTTATAAAAACCGAATCGTATTGAAATAAATAGATAAATGAGCGTTTCAATGAAGTAAATTATCTGCAGAATAAACATTAAGTGTTATGCTATACCCATAGCTTTTTGCAGGAAGAACTTCTAAGGGCTTCGTTGTGTAGTCTTTTGAATAAATTGTTATTTACATCTCTAGAAGGCAATTACATTGAAGATTTAGAGTAAAAACGATATAAATATCAACTCTTGAATATCTGCTAATGAAACACAGCATTCCGCTTTTCTAGCACACACGATAGCTAGCCTATGTAAAGGGAGGATGTTACTTGGAATGAAACAACTGAATGTAAGCCTGGATCCTGCACGATAGAATCCGCAGCTCTTCGGTAGTCTTCTTTGCAAATGGAACGTCTATTTTTAATTTGATTTGCTACAATGATTATCGATTACGTGGACTAGGAACTTGCTACTATTGTAGCCGTCATCCTTCAGGAATATAGGATCTGTCATAGAAAATGTTTCTAAATGAATGCGTGCATTAATAAAGCGTACTTTTTGTATTAGTACGAATAAGCGGAATATCACTCAATGTCTAAATTAAATTTTTTTACACCATATGCAGAAAATTAAGACAATTAAATGTGAATAGGCCACTGCGGCACCGTGCAGGTTTTTCGGAAGCTTCATTTTTAATTTACTAACTCCGCAACCAATGCAGCTATTTTGATCATTTTTTTTTATTTAACATGCTTATTTGTCAAACTTTCATGCTATGTTTATGGAATTACTGTAAAATCAATGCAAATACGGAGAGTTCTCATTCTTTTGGCAAATTTTTTAATTTTTCGTATTCTGAAATTATAATTATCGTCACGCCCGAAATTATAATTATAATTATCGTATATATGTGAATAATATATAAAAGAAACATAATAGGGTACTGAATTCAATATACATATTTATCTTTGTTATTATGGAGATAGATATCTGTATACATGGAAACAGTGTAAGCATATACGTTATGCGAGGATAATGAAGGATATAATGGAAAATGGTAATGCGGATAATGGAGGAAACCGCTAGAGCAGAAAGAGTGAAAGTATTAGGAGAGAGAGAAACTGGAAGGTAGTCGAGTCAGCTCCGAGTACAGCGCTAAAGAGAGAGAGAGAGAGAGCGCCAGTAGAAGAGCGCGGAAGAAAGAGTGAGAAAGCGAGAAACGCGGCAGCGTGTTAGAAGACGCTGCTACGCGAGAAAGAGTGGAGAGCTTTCGAACTAATTCATGTCCGAAGTCAAAATGAGCGCTACCGCACTCGGGAGATTTGCTACTCGGCCATCGACCCAGTCGCATGCGCCACAAACTATTAGCGCGAAGCCTAATCTTGCACCGATCGCCTGCTGGGAAGCCCAAGAAGCTGCTGGGCCCACACTGAGAAAAATGGTATAATAAAAACTGCTAGAACTCTACCAAAAATTGTTAAGTTATTTAGTAAAGCAGGGACATACTTTGATTATGCCAAAATTTGTTAAGTTTTTCTATAATTTCTGTTATCCGTTCCTGTTAAAATTTCCTTTTAAGGGGTTATGCCTGAGTTGAATTTGAACAAAATCAATTTTGAATTAATAGGCTAAAAAATGATCTATTAGTTGTAGAAAAAATCTTTTTCGCAGTTAAAGTATAGATATTAAATGTAATTTTACATGTTTTTAAAAAATTATTTATCTATACTTAGTATATAAACAATCCCATGTAAAGTTCACCAAATTTCAGCACTTATTTTGCTTTGCCGCAGAAAATCTCAGCATCCGGGTGATGAATAAAGGTCAATCTTGATGGAAAATCTTCTGAATATGTTTCTTCACAGCTTGAATGGAAGACTATGCTGAAAAATATGAATTTTAAATATTTGATAATATAGAAGTTGACAATATCGATAATTATTGAGAATATTATATATGATCATATACGTAACATTACTTTTAACTTACTTTAGTCAATTCTCCTCTGTTCAGTCTATGAAGGAAGGTTTCCTGGAGTTCTCCTTGAAATTTCAGCTGGATTGATCTAATAGATGCTGAGAAAACCTGCGGCAACTGACTTAGAATCATCAAAATCCTAAAGCTGAGTAAAATGCAATTAAAATATACACATCAAAATCACAAAAACAAACTAAGTATTACTTACAGGTACTATCTAGCATATTTTAATTATATTTTTGTACTTCAACACATATACGCTAAAGTATATTAGGTGACCCGGGTGCTGAATATTAGTCTGCAATGGTATTTCGATACTGAAAATAAAATAAAAGTTGTCAGTACCAATTTATAATCCAAATATTATAATGCTTACAATTATTTTTGCTGCTTACCATTAATATATTCTTTAAAGGTTCTTGTAAACATGTCAAATGAAACTCTTCAAATGCAATATGAAAGCCAATTAATCCATATTTACCTATGAACAAAAAAGAAACACAAAGAACTAAATCTTTATAAATACAACTACTATTTACTAGTTTACAATACTTATCTTAATTCTTGGTGTAGAAGTTTTTGAACTTTATATCCACACTAATAACAGCTTATAAATATCGCAGTAGACAAATGTATAACCACATGGTGACTTGAAGACAGGATCAAAATATTCAAACAGCTGTTTTCTAGGCTCTGTATCGATAAAACAGAACTGAATCTTCTTTATGATTGCTGTGCAGGGCAAACTATGTGGTGGAAATTTCAAATCAATTAATTTTTTTAGTGTTTTGAAATTTGAATTTGCTTTATTTTATGAGATTGTAGTTTTATGTTGTTTAAGAAAGGTAAACTAAGAAAAATTGATATTTTGCGAAAATTGGTTATTTCCCATACAGCATGGAATCATTCATAAAGCTTTCAAGAAGCTTTCATGAAAGAGTGTCAATCATCCCGGAACATTTCATTGCAATCTTCCGGGAAGCACAAAATCTCCCGGCAAGAGTCCCAACAGGAATGTTGCAGTAAAGCTTACGAGAACATTGTACAAAAGCTTTGCAAAAGATTTCGCGTAAGGTTCCAGTAAGATGAGTGCAAGCTTAATGAAAGCTTGCGTAACCTTCATAGAAAGACTCTTGAACGATTTATTAATCTTTCCCAAAATCTTACTGGAACTTTACACGAAATCTTATTCAAAGCTTTTGTATAAGGTTCTCGCAAGCGTTACTGGAACATTCCTGTCGGGACTCTTGCCGGGACATTTTGTGCTTCCGCGAAGATTGCATGAAATCTTTCTGAAAGATTTTGGGAAAGATTAATAAACCTTTCAAGAGTTTTACTATATAGGTTACTCAAGCTTTCATTAAGCTTGCACTAATCTTACTGGAACCTTACACGAAATCTTTATCAAAGCTTTTGTACAAGGTTCTCGTAAGCTTTACTGGAACATTTCTGCTGGGATTCTTGCCGGGACATTTTGTGCTTCCGGGAAGATTCCAATGAAATCTTCCGGGAAGATTGACACTCTTTGTGCCACTAAAGCTTACGATAACCTTGTATAAAAGCTTTGAAAAAGATTTAGCGTAAGATTATAGTAAGATTAATGCAAGCTCAGAGCAAGCTTGCACTAACGTTTACCGGACATCGAAGCATTGCTTAAAAAGTTACTGAAAGCTTATAAAATGGCTCTTAAAAGAGTTATGAATCTTTTACAGATTTTGTCCAAAAGGTTTCATTCAATCTTCCAGAAACATCTCCAGGAAAGCTTGCGAGAATCTTTCATAAAATCTTTATACAAGATTTAATTAAAGATTCAAACAAGATTAATCCTAATTCAAAAAAAGCCTCCTGTAAGCTTGTTACAATATTCCATAAACCTTTGATAAAGCTTTCATGAAACTTTCAATAATGTTTCATGAACTATTATAGAAAGCTTACGTGAGAAGTTAACAATTTACACTAATATTAATATTTAGATTAGCATTTTAATTTTATGATATAAACATATTAATTATACTCGCTTTACAAATCTTATAATTAAACGCATTATCGCTATAAACGCATATTTCGCCGCACGCCATGTACAATCGATTGGTAGACAGTAACTTCAGCGGTCTTATATACTAATCGCTATCGGTTCTTACCAGTCACAGGCATGAAAAAACCGATTGCCACTTAGCGGCCACATCAGTACTAACTGAGTAAGCATCCCGTAAGCTTGAAGAACCATTCAAACAAGAATCATTCACGAAAGCATCTTGTAAGATTTCTCTAAATCTTTTAAGTAAACTTATAGGAAGCTTTCCGCGAATTTGCGTAAAGCTTCTGGTAACCTCGCACGTAATAATTCAAATTAAAACGTTTTCAACGTTACAATGAAATCTTCCGGTAATCTTACAGGTAATTTTACTAAAAGATAACATTAAATCTTACGGGAAAGCGTAGTCAAAAAGTCCGCAGGAATCTTTCAAGTAATCTTAGAGCAGCTTCTGGTAAACTTGTGCGTAATAATCCTAATTAAGAGAGTTTAAACCTTACGATGTAATAATTCGATAATCTTTCTACAAGCTTTCATGCAATATTCCAAAGTCACAGTTGCAGATGTTTTCTAAAATCTTTTTTCACGCTTAGGCATAGCTTGCATTGGAAGCTTGATTGTACCGTTTATTTAGCTTCCCGAAAACACTAAAACAAGATTCCAGTTCTGCGGTTCACAGAAACATTGCGGAAGCTTTCACTACGCTTTCCTGTGAGATTGGATTTAATCTTTGGGGAATGTTACCTGCAAGCATAGCAACAAGCCTCCCCGAAGCTGTCCTCAAGATTACTTAAATATTATATATGTATTAGATTAAGGTCAATTGTTCGTATATGAAACACAAGTATAATATTTATGTACAACCTAAACCCTTATATGCTCTAAATACGTTCTAAACATACTTAAACATAAATAAACAAATTATCCCCTGGAGGGGGGCGATGATCATATGTAACATTTGATATCATCATTGTAAAGTCGTCGTTAGGTAAGTGGCCTAGATGAATGCTCAGTAATCTTGTCCACTCGGGTTCGATTCCGACCTAGAGCAATTTTTTGTTTGTTTTTAGTTATTGCAGTTATTAATAAGTGAAATTTTTATTAAAAATTAATAAAAATGAATCAGATTATACATTTGGTTTATTTTGAAAACGTGTTAATTTAGATTATTCTAAACAAGCTTATCAGAAGTTCTCCTGAAGATTACTACAAAGATTCATACGCAATAATATGTAAATCTTTCCAGAAGGAATGATACATTCAATTCCGTAAGCTTCACTAAATTATTTGAAACTGGCTTCCGGAAAGCAATCAAATTAGTCTCTGTAAGCTTCCCAAATAGACTAAAAAAAGATTCGAATTCTGCGTTTCAAATTAACATTCCGGAAGCTTTCCCTACGCTTTCCCGCAAGATTTGGGGGATGTTACCTGTAAGCATACTGAAAGATTACATCGTATGGTTAAAAAAATCTTCATTTGGTTGTTTACCAACAAGCCTCCCAGAAACTCTCTTAAAGATTACGTGAAATATTCAATCTGTTATTTCGAGAATCTTACCCGAAAGAATACCGAAACCTATTCCGTAAGCTTCATTTAATCAATTGGCAGTTGCTTCAGGGAAGCAATCAAGTCAGCTGCCACAAGCTACTAAACGATATTGTGAAGATTACTTAAATATCGTGTGCATTTATTAAGATCAATCACTCTTATACAAAACATAAATGCAATATATATACACAAACTTAACCCTGACATTTTCAAACACGTTTCACTCTACATAATACATAAATCAACTAATTATCCTCTGGAGGGGGGCGACGATCATATGAAACATTCGATATTATCACCGTAATCATGTTATTGGGTAAGTGGCCTAGTAGTAGTTCTTCCAATTGATTTAAAGAAACTTCCGGAATCGGTTGCTGCATTGTTTCCGGAAACATTCTCGAAAAATCCGCAGGAATCTTTCTAGTAATTGTTGCAGCAGCTTCTGGTAAGCTTGCGCGTAATAATTCTAATTAAGAGAGTTTCAACCTTACGATGTAATCTTTCGATAATCTTTCTACAAGCTTTCATGCAATATTCCAACGTAACCTTTGCTGAAGTTTTTTTGGAATCTTGTTTCAACCATCCATATAGGTCGCATTGAATACTTGATTGTATGTTTCATATGTAAGCTAGGGGAATTTCCATGCAGTTTGGGTTACGATGTAATCTTTCAGTGGGCTTACAGTAAACAATCTCCAAAGATAAAATTTAATCTTACGGGAAAGCGTAGTCAAAGCTTCCGGAATGGTTCTGTGAATCGCAGAACTCGAAACTATTTTTAGTACTTTCGGAAAGCATATGGAAGCTGACTTGACTGCTTCCCGGAAGCGAATTCTATTTGATTGAATGCTGCTTACGGAATAGGTGACGGTATGCTTTCGGGTAAGATTCTCGAAAGATCAGATTGAATCTTTCACTTAATCTTTACGAGAAGGCGTAGTGAAAGCTTCCGGAGTGTTTCTTCCAATCGCAGAACAGGAAACTTTTTTTAATCGTTTCGGGAATCTTACTGGAAACATTTTTTAATTATTTCTTAATTTTTAGGAGAGCTTCTGGGAGGCTTGTTGGTAAAAGTCCGAATGAAGATTTTCTCAACCTTACAATGTAATCTTTTAGTACGCTTACAGGCAACAGTCCCGAAAGAATAAATTCAATCTTACGGGAAAGCGTAGTGAAGGCTTTCGGAATATTAATTTGAAACGCAGAATTCGAATCTCTTTTTAGTCTATTTGGGAAGCTTACAGAGACTAATTTGATTGCTTTCCGGAAGCCAGATTCAAATGATTTAGTGAAGCTTACGGAATTGAATGTATCATTCCTTCTGGAAAGATTTACGTATTATTGCGTATGAATCTTTGTAGTAATCTTCAGAAAAACTTCTGATCAGCTTGTTTGGAATAATCTAAAATAACATGTTTTCAAAATAAAACAAATGTAACAAATCTCATTCATTCTTATTAATTTTTAATACAAATTTCACTTCTTAATAACTGCAATAAATAAAAACAAAAAAAAATTGCTGTAGGTCGGAATTGAACCAGAGTGAACAAGATTACTGAGCATTCATCTAGGCCATTTACCTAACGACGACTTTACAATGATGATATCAAATGTTACATATGATCATCGCCCCCCTCCAGTGGATAGATTGTTTATTTATGTTTAAGTATGTTCAGAAAGTATTTAGAGGATATAAGGGTTTAGGTTATACATAAATATTGTACTTGTGTTTCATAATCTTTAGGACAACTTCTGAAAGGCTTGTTGGTAAAATTCCGAAGGAAGATATTCTCAACCTTACGATGTAGTCTTTCAGTATGCTTGCAGGTAACAATCTCCAAAGATTAAATTCAATCTTGGGAGAAAGCATAGTGAAAGCTTCCGGAATGATTCTGTGAATCGAAGAACTAGAAATTTTTTTAGTATTTCCGAGAAGCTTACAGAAGCTGACTTGACTGCTTCCCGGAAGCGACTTCCAATAGATTGAATGAAGATTACGGAGTAGGTATTCTTTCGGGTAAGATTTTCGAATGATCGGATTGAATTACAAGTAACCGTTCCCAAAGAATAAATTTAATCTTACGGGAACGCGTAGTGAAAACTTCTGGAATGTTTGTCTGAATCGCAGAACTGGAAACTTTTTTTAATCATTTCGGGAATCTTACAGAAGCTGTCTTGATTGCTTCCCGGAAACGACTTCTAATTGATCTAGCGAAGCCTACGAAATAGGCTCCGGTAATCTTTCGAGTAAGATTCTCGAAAGATCGGATTGAATCTTTCTCGTAATCTTAATCAGAGCTTCCGGTAAGGTTGCGCGTAATATTCCTAATAACATTATTTGCAACCTTACTGTGTAATCTTTCGGTAATCTTTCTACAAGCTTTTATAAAATATTCCATCGTAATCTTTGATGAAGTTTATTGGAATCTTTCTTGAAGCTTGCGCATAGCTTGCATTGCATGCTTGATTGTATGTTTCATTTGTAAGCTTGCGGAATATTCTATGTTGTGTGGGATGGCTCTGCATTGCCTGCGCTTGTGAGTACTTAATTTCACTGCATTGAGTCCACTATTTTTAAGTACTCGCGCAGAGCAATGGGGACCTACAGTTTTATGAACAGTGAAATATACACGATGCACACAGTGGAATCCGAACCACTGGAGCTCAGATGTATAGATAATTATGTAAACAAAGAGGTGTCCCCAAATCGTCGAGAGTCAGGCTTGAACCCCTGGACCTCTGGATTACTAGCCCGACACTCTACCGATTAAGGGGTTATGCCTGAGTTAAAACCTTCAAAAAATCGATTTTTTTTTTATTGACTTTTTTCATAGGAAATTATCTGTAGAATACGATGTTGAAGTCCCTTTTCCAAAAAAAATTTTGTTAGAAAGTTACAGACTAAAAACTGAAGGCATGTGAATAGCTTATTTTAAAAAAACCGTAATTTCCGCGTTTTTTTTGTCAGTGCTATGTAACTGAACATGATTATTTTTTGCGCTTTTAACGCTTCTTATACATGATATATTTATGATATTTGTGTGTAAAATACAATAAAAATGTCTATTATGCATTAAAAATTCGTTAAAAGATATTAATAAAATGAGCAAAACTATGCAATATTAAAAATTTGCAAAGTTGCTCATTCTCATATTTGCTCTTTTCTGTTTATTTATACTGAAAATTTATAAAAAAAACATGTTATCATATATTATCCTTTGTAAAAAACCAATTAGACATAAATATTCGTTAAGAAATAAAGTTATGAAATTAACGAATTTTGAATTTGGCGCTTACCGACTCGGTCGTGCAATATTCTTTCGAAAGGGCTATTCATCTAGATACCTGTTTTACCATACAGTTCAGGATTTACGAGCAATAACACTTGCTTTGAATTTTGATACCTACTTTTATTCTGCATTGCTAAATATTATTAAATAATTAATTTTATAATATTCATAGCATTTGTGGTTAAGAAGTATAGTGCACAAGTATAAAATTTGTGACCAAGGTGAGTCCAGACTCAAGAAATAGAGTTCCAGGATCATCTGATAGAAAAACAAGATTTGGATGAAGAAAGAGAAGAACAAAGATTTTTAATCTGAAACTACAAGAGGAATTTTCAGCATCAGCATCGACACCAACATCATTACAACAACCAGAGCGAGCAACAGCAATCACTTCAGCACCTACGCCTCATACAGTTCCTTCGATATCCAGGGCACGGAGTCCAAGATCTGCTGTGCAAGCTTCATCAGCTACTTCAGGCTTGTAAAGCTTATGGTGGATGTGTTAAATTTGATGAACTTGATGTACGAGGTCTTGGTAGCAAGTTCGCCATCACCTGTACTTCGTGTAATGCAGTTGCTTTCGTTGACTCCAGCAGAAAAATTGGAAAACAGAGTAACGCTTATGAAGTGAACAGACGTGCAGTTCTAGCCATGAGAATTCTTGGTCATGGACACGCTGGTTTGAACACTTTATGTGGAGTAATGGATTTTCCTACTCCAATTGTTCATAGCAATTCTGACAAAACTAATCAGAACTTGAAAGAAGCATTGCAGTCACTTGCTTCAATGAAGGCAAAGCAGGAATGCTTCGAGTCATGAAGAACTTTAGCGTCAAACCAGGATCCTCTGCAGTGAATTGGGCCAAGACTCTGGATAAAGAGCGGCTTCTCTTGTCAGATAGAAGAGAACTGGAGTCCACACTAGAAGCACGTCGAGCTAGAAGGAAGAGAAGTCATCAGGATGACGACTCTTGTAAAGCTGAAGCTTTTTAAACATTACACAAAATACTCACACACCATACACAACCTCACAAGTGAACATAAAACATAAATCACAAAACACACACTGAAAACATTTTTATAATTTTTTTCCTTTTTTTCCTTTTTTTAAATTTTTTGTTTCATTTTTTCTTCAATTTTAAAATCAAACAATTTTCAATTTGCAATACTTCACATCACACACACAGCATCAGCTTTGTAAGCAGTCTCTACAGCTGGAATGGAAATAGGTCAGAGAGAGAGAGAGAAAGAGAGAGAGAGAGCAAGTTAAACAGCTGATTAGAGTTGTCTGCTTGCTTTCTGCTTCCCTTCCATCAGCTCATCTGGATTATTTTTTCTAACCTTCAACTTGACACATAATGGTAGTGCTACTCTTCTGTTCATCATATGTAAGTATATAAACTTATTTTTTAACAATAAAAGCATTTTTATAACTTAATTATAAAAATGTTTCAAATTTAGAAAAATTACATTTTTTTATGATTTTTCATTTTATTTTCTTTCAGATGACTAGACACGAATAAAGTATATGACCATCCTCAACATTTACAAAGATGATCAGGATACGCTTATCATTCATTTAAAAAAGGCCCAGGTATGAAGAAAAATTGTAAGTAAATTTTTTATCATTTAATGTTCAAGAAAACTTTAAATGCCTTTTTCTCAAGTTTTGAATTTTTAGGATTTCAGGTCAGTTACCGCAGGATTTCTCAAGAACCATAAGTCCAATCAGGCTGAAATTTTTTTGAGAACTCTAGGAAAGCCTTCTTCACTGCTTGAACGGAGCAGAATTTGGAAAGATAAGTTTAATGTGAATGTTGTATATGTAAACATACGTAACATTCACTATAATTACTTATATTATAACTTATGCGTTGCTAAAATTTAAAGTTTTTATTTTTCAGTAATTCCCTGCGTTCAAGCTGAGGAGAATCACATTTAGAAGATTTTCCATCCAGTTTGGTCTACATTCATCACCCGGATGCTGAGAATTCATACGGCAAAGGGAAAAATCTGATCAAATTTAATAGTTCACACATGGAATTGTTTGTAAAGTAAGTATAGATATATAATTGTTTAAAAATATGTAAAATTACAATTAATATGTATACTTTAAGTAGGAAAAAGAATTTTTTAAATATTACTTATAAATAATTTTTTTTTGCCTAATAACTAATAATTTGTTTTTTTCAGGTTTAACTCAGGCATAACCCCTTAAGCCATCGTCGCTGTTCAACATGTATTCTTACAGTATCCTTACAGGTAATAATTCACAAAGATTACATGTAACCTTACGAGACAGCCTAGTGAAAGCTTCTGAAATCTTTCTTTGAATCAGAGAACTCTAATCTTTTTTTAGTCTGTACGGAAAGATTACGGAATCTGACTTGGTAGTTTTCCGAAAGCAACTTCAAATCGCTTTAGAGAAGCTTACGGAATCGGTTGCAGCATTCTTTCGGGAAAGATTGTCGAAAGATTAGATTGAATCAATCACGTAAGCTTTAGGGTAGCTTCTCGACAGCTTGTTAGCAACAGTCCGAATGAACATTCTTTCAACCTTACCTTGTATTCTTTCAGTATCCTTACAGGTAATAGTCCACAAAGATTACGTTTAACCTTACGAGAAAGCGTAGTGAAACCTTCTGGGATCTTTCTTTGAATCAGAGAACACGAATCTTTTTTTAGTCTGTACGGGAAGCTTGCGGAGACTTATTAGATTGCTTCCTAGAACCAAATTCGAATTGATTTAGTGAAGCTTACAGAATCGGTTGCAGTATTCTTTCGGGAAAGATTGTTGAAAGATTGGATTGAAGCTTTCACGTATCCTTTAGGGTAGCTTCTCGAAAGCTTGTTGGCAACAGTCGAAATGAACATTCTTTCAACCTTACCATGTATTCTTTCAGTATCCTTACATGTAATAATCCACAAAGATTACATCGAACCTTACCAGAAAGCGTAGTGAAAGCTTCTGGAATCTTTCTTTGAATCGAAGAACTCGAATCTTTTTTTAGTCTGTACGGGAAGCTTACGGAATCTGACTTGGTAGTTTTCCGAAAGCAACTTCGAATTGCTTTAGAGAAGCTTATGGAATTGATTGCAGCATTCTTTCGAGAAAGATTCTCGAAAGAATGGATTGATTCTTTCACGTAATCTTTAGAGCAGCTTCCGATTAGGATGCGTGGAATATTCCTGTTAAACAGAGTGTCAACCTTACTATGTAATCTTTTGCTAATCTTTCTACAGGCTTTCCTGAAATATTCCATCGTAACCTTTGATTATGATTTTCAGAATCTTTCTTGAAGCCTCCAGATAGCTTGCATTGGACGCTTGATTGTATGTTTCATTTGTAAGCTTGCGGAATATTCCATGCTTCGTGGGTTGGTGGTTTGCACTAGGTTAACAACTTTTTGAGCAAGAACTCTTTTGCAAAATAGATTTATATTGTAGTTTCGGTGAAATTCACTATAAAAATCTTGTTCTAGAGGTATTTAAAAAATTCTGTTCAGTAATTGAGGTATAATCAAATTTAAATATCGAAAACCGATGGTTTTTCGAGAATTAGAAAAAAAAATTTTTTCAGTTTTTTGTCTGTATTTTTATGGAAAAATTTTTGTATGAAATAGGACTTTCACCACCATATTCTACGGACTATTAGCTGTGAAAAAAGTGAATAAAAAAAATCGACATATTCATCATTTTAAATCAGGCTTAACCCCTTGACGAATTTTGCTATGTAACTTAGTAATTTTTCATACCCTCCACAAAAAACCTTTTCAAGGTAAATGGCTGGCAAGTAAAAGGTTGTTTCTTTGGGTAAAAATTAAAAATAAATTTCAAACTCTTAATAACCCATATGTGGTCAAAACTGAAAGTGTTTTTTCTATATATCTATTTCATTATGTAAATTTAAACTTCATTTTCAACTCTCTATAACCTTTATATAGCCAAAATCCTAAATATCTTATTCTGACGGTCATTTCATTATATAAATTAAAGATTTAGATTAGATGACTGAGGCTTTATTGTATACGGTTACTAATACTTCCCTTACTAAAGAGTAATAACAATAGTGTCTATAAAACAGTGATTAGGAAGGTATTTATAATTAGTTTAAAAAATAATTATGTTATATGCGTAAAGATCTTTGCGCTAAGAGTCTATTGGACACACTACCATTTCCTTTGTGTCAATTCTCTATAATATACCCATTTTATAAATTTCAATTTGAATTTTAACAAAAGAAAGTTGTGATATCAATAAATAAATTGGCAAGTTTCTTTATAAAAAGGAATAGTTTTGAAAAAAATAAATGAGCGTTTAAATGGGGGAAGGAATATCAATGTATATGTATATATGTATATATATATTACTACAATGTACACTACTAAGTAATATTCGTAAATGCGTTAATTATTATTTTTATTAAAGCAAACACAAAACATGTTATATAAAATAATAAATATAATACAAAAATATAATTTTATTTATGTTATCATTTTCATAAAAAATGATGTTCTTAAATAATTTTATGACATGATAAAGTTGCTAATAATATAATATAATGTAATATAACAAGATTGTTTCGCTTCATGAAAAATCAGAATTAAAAAAACTTAATTAATTTTTATTATATCCTTTTTCTGTTGCTACTTGTGGAAGCACCAAGCGGATGTACACTATACCCTAGTTAGTGATACAGTAAATGTGTTGTTATTCTTATTCCATCAAAATGTATAACATGTTTTCAGGACGATTATTTATAATTAAATATGAGATTTAAATGTTCAATTTAACAGAAATGTTTTGAATAGCACCGATTATAGGATAATCGGAACATAAGTTGACTGCATTAAATAATTACAATATTGCTGATTACATTGACATTTAGTAATTTATCGATATTATCTGTGATAGGACGGGACGGCAAGTTTTTCCATAAAAAAAAATTGTGTTCTACATGATAGAAATTGTTCCTGATTTTTTAAACATGTGAGATAGCTTTGTTGTATAGAAAATTATTCTTTTTTTTAATGAAGAGGATGATACCTAATAAATTAATAACAGAATATTTAAATCTCATATTTAATTATAAATAATCGTCCTGAAAACATGTTATACATTTTGATGGAATAAAAATAACAACACATTTACTGTATCACTAACTAGAGTATAGTGTACATCCGCTTGGTGCTTCCGCAAGTGACAACAGAAAAAGGAAATAATAAAAATTAATTAATTTTATAATTCTGATTTTTCATGAAGCGAAACAATCTTGTTATATTACATTATAAATTCGGACAAATACATGATATTACCACCTATTATTAGCACCTTTATCATGTCATAAAATTATTTAAGAACATCATTTTTTATGAAAATGATAACATGAATAAACTTATATTTTTGTATTACATGTATTATTTTATATAACATGTTTTGTGTTTGCTTAAATAAAAATAATAATTAACGCATTTACGAATATTATTTAGTAGTGTACATTGCAGTCATATATATACATATATACATATACATTGATATTCCTTCCCCCATTTAAACGCTCATTTATTTTTTTCAAAACTATTCCTTTTTATAAAGAAACTTGCCAATTTATTTATTGATATCACAACTTTCTTTTGTTAAAATTCAAATTGAAATTTATAAAATGGGTATATTATAGAGAATTGACACAAAGGAAATGGTAGTCTGTCCAATAGACTCTTAGCGCAAAAATCTTTACGCATATAACATAATTATTTTTTAAACTAATTATAAATACCTTCTTAATCACTTTCAATTCGCTAATCCACATTCAGCTTCCAGAATGTGGATTAGAGATACTTTCTTTTAAGGGAAGTATACCTTCTGCTATCTATAGGGAAAAAGAACATATAAGTTGTTAAGCCCATCTCTTAAAAGGATACTATAAAAAATTTTAAGTTGACACCATTGACTAGTTTTGAATATTCTAATTTTAATATTTTCAAATGTTGATATTTTAAAACTGGTTAATGGCAACAATTTAAAATTTATCATGGTATCTTTTCGACAAATTTAAAATTTTGACAGCTTTAATCTGATTATTTTAAGCGCCTAATCTTAATAATTAACAAACATTGTCCTACAGGTAGTATGAACATTTGCGATTGTAATATTTTTTAGTTTTTAATTTGTAATTTTATAATACGAAACCATAATTAATTTTATGACAAAAACACTTTTTAAACATAAAATTTGATTACACTGGATAAAAGTTGTTAAAGTTCATATATTTAGTGATCCATTACTAAATGGATACATTTACTGTTCTTGTCAATTGAGTTCTTCCAGCATGTTTTATAAATAATTTATTAATACGTAATCATAATAAATTTTGCTGGTTTAAACGTGATAAATGTTCCAGCTATGTCTAGTTTATTATAAATTGCATGAAATACATGCAATTAATTTTGACTTTCATATAAATACTTACACTGTTGACTTCATGCATTTAGTGTCTAAATTTTCAGGTAGGTAACAATATGAAAATCAGAACTATAAGTTCTTAGATAAAGTTAATTGCATGTATTGTTTTAATATGTTAAAACAAACTTATGTGTCAAATTTCAGCCCTCTAGCTGTGATAGATATTAAATGAGTGCGAAGAATGTAATTGAAATAAGTAATCATCCACTCGTTAGGATAGCTACATTTTGAATATTTCGGTTTTCGCCTGATTTAAAATCTGTTATAGCTAGAAGGCTGAAATTTGGTATAAATGCTTGTTCTTACATGCTAAAACAATACATGCAATTGAATTTATCTAAGAACTTATAGTTTTGATTTTTATAGTTATGCACCTAACAATTTAGATCCTAAAGCCTTGAAATCGATGGAGTAAGTATATCTGTATGAAAATTATCTATATATGAAAAGTAAGTACATCTATATTAAAACAAATTTGGATTCCAAATTTCAACTCTCTATGATAGATATTAAATGAGTGCGAGGAATACAAGTAAAATAAGTAGCTAACCACTGATTATGATAGCATTTTCTATATTATCCTCTGCACCTCATTTAAATCTATTACAGCTAGAAGGCTGAAATTCGGTATACAAATTGGTTTTAACATTTTAAAAAATACGTGCAATTAACTGTATCTAAAAACTGATAATTTTGATTTTCATATTGATACTTATAATTATATATTTCAGTATAGACAGTTAAACTAAAACTAGCAATGCAATCTCTTTTTCACTTTTTAAACAGGCATTTGTCTAACGAGTAAACATTTTAAAGTTATGAGGCATTCAAAATTAATTAATCCCTATGATTAATTGAACCAAACACGTGACCTTAATTATGTGTGAATATGTGTATAACACAATATTCAAAGACTTTATCCCTCGGTGTTTTTTAATATTTTATAAGTGACACTTGCCTCGGAGAGATCGATAGACTCTTTTATAAAATACGTTACCTTAATAATGATCAAATCTTCTGGCGTAGGTAGCATAATCTTTGAATCAAAATAAGAACACGCTTACTCTGAACCAGTTATTATTCTAAACTTAATAAGAAATTTTCCTTTGATAAAAATACTTTTCACTTCACCAGCTTGTCACAGGAATTCCAATCGTTTATAACCTGACAGTTGCGTAACCTCCCAATAGAAATAGGATAACATCGACTGCTAATTCTGTAAAAACTTTCTTCGATACTTAAACGATCAATTTACAACATTTTCACTAGTTTGTCACATGGAAAAATAGAAACTTTCTTGCATGAAAAATCATTAAATACTTAGCACTTGTATGCCTTCCAATCTAATAAAACCTGAACAATAAAAGAGAACATTTTAACAAAGAATCAGTTCACAAAATCTTTCATTATATTATGTACGATTTATAAAAAAGTAAAACTAAAGGAAAAGACCCGCAGGTCTCAATGGCTAAATAGGGTGGCAATGCACGAAGTTGAAGAAGAGGCTATGAGGTAGCAAATCAAGAAAATCATAATGAAAATTAATAAAAAAATAATTTTAATACTATTTAATTTCTAATTCTACATAAAGTTATAAAATAAGAGTAACTTAATGACTTAAATGTATATTGTGCATAAAGAAAAACATGCAAAGATATACGTATTCATGTTTTGCATGTGACATTAAATTTTAATTATTATGATAAGAAATATACAAAATCAAAATAAAAAACTTACTCCTGCTCTATTCCAATTCCTGGTCTAAACGTAATTCATAGATATGCCAGCTATTTAGTAGTCTAGTAATAAATAGAATCAGTAAGGCCGATAGAATATTTCAAACACACAGAAACCTAAATGACTCTAATTATATTACGATAAGAAATAATGCAAAAATAAAAAACTTACGCTTGCTCTATTCCAATTGCTGGTCTAAACTTAATAGATATTCCAGCTACTTTCTTAGTTTGTTAATAAGCACAACGAATGAGGCCGATAGAAAATATTAGATACACACAGGAACTTTTTTGTTTTCCAATATTCCCTCCAAGTATATAACCTCACATGAGAAATAATAACTTATAAAAATCTGAAAAAATAAAATAACATTTAAACAAAGAACAAGTTCGTAAAATTCGATATATATATATATATATATATATATATATACATATGATATATTTATATGTAATATGAATCGAAATACTTATCTGTTTGTGTTCTTTGAATGATTGTGTTCTCATAATACATTTTTTCCATAACCGTGTAAAGACAAAACTACCGCGTCCCTTGATATTTGGGACAGCTGATTAAAAATCTGTATTTATGTTATTATTTAACACTATTTAGCAATAAAAAACAGCAAAAGAAAATCCACGTTGATACAAAATAACACTATGAAAACACCGTCTATCGTCTGCGGAAAAACAACGTATACTAAAGTTATCTATATGTATAGCCCAGATTATTATGTAGATGTACGTCATATTAAAGTTATCTATATGTTATAGCCTAGTTACGTAGATGCTACGTCACCGGATATCCGTCGAACAATTGTTCTCCCTTGAGGAGAATTGAGGAGCCCGAACTTTCACTTTACAATATCTTTCTATAGAAGCAATTTCACAAAATATCACCCTGATGTGATTTTATTACTTTCGTCCCAAGCTTTCATTTAAGTGCTCATATGTAAGAAACGAAGCTGTCACTACGAAGAAAATCGTACGCTTAGGTTCCAACTGGGCAAGTTTAAAGTATAATAGGCGCCCGACGGCGGCGTACGTACTGAAGTACTTATACTTGCCATCGTGGCGCTACCGCGACCCTTGATGTACTCGTACAATATTTGTTAAAAAATTAAACAATTTTTATTTTTATTTCTATTAAATTTTCTTCTAGTTGAAGTTTGAAAATATGATTATTATGTAACTCAATAATTTTAATACGTCCAGCCTGCAAGTATTGGCCAAGCGCCAACCCCCCCTCCTCAGGAGCCATGTTACAATAGAATGGTATGTGAAAATATATTCAATATTTATGTTTTCACCATACATGTATACTTTTGGAGTTTTGGGAATGGAATATCATAGTACAGAGAATTAGGTACAATTTTTCGATTTTTCGTACTCAACGCATGATATACATAAATATCGAGTAAAGTGATTTGTTCCGTAATCAAAGCATCTATTTAAATAATTTTTTGTTCATTTAATGTTTTTTCTCAACTTTTTTTTCAATGCAGCGGCACTGCTCCCACCACCGCGCGGTCCATTCGTTTCATTTCGCTTCCTTTCCCGGTTGTTATACATGAACTTGGTCACCTCGAGCTATCGGCAAAACTACTATTATTTAGAGTAATATTTCAACAAGCAGTGTATCAAATTGAAATCAAAAATATCAAGTACTTTCGATGTAATCATCGATTGAAAAAAAATCATCTAGCAACGGACACTTATTGATAAAAATGTTGTTAAAAATTAATTTGAAGAAAATTTCTTTTTAGCATTTATTAAGTAGGGACCAGCTGTCGATTGCAAGTGGTCGCATGAATTTTTCGTGATCTGCGACATTGAAATGAATGTGAAAATACAGAATAATAATTTGGCAATAAGTCGCCATTTTGAGACAGCGAGGTCAGACAGGAAATTTTATATTATATAAACAACATAGACATGTTTCAGCGTAACTGACCAAAAAAGTAATTTTTTATATAATCTATTGAAAAAATTTTTTTTGCTTTAAACAAGTTAGCGATGATAAAAGTTAATTTTTCATTCGAGAACACACGTACTTTATAGGAAATTCAATTCTGAACTATTTTTATCCTCATTTTTTATCTACAGAGGATAAACCAAAAAAATGAATTTTTGAACTTAATATTACAATAATAACAATACTCAGGTCAGTGTAGAGATTTTATGGTAGAAAATGGAAAATGAGAACAATATGCATCTCTTCGAGCTAGTTTCGATTTATTAAACGCCAACATTTCGAGCTGTTTCAGCTCTTCATCGGGACTACAAAGCCGGAAATAAAAAATTATTAAAATTTACAAGGATTACCCAAAATTTTACAAAAATTAAATCAAAATTTACTTTAAATAAACTTAAATATTAACTAATACGTATAATATTCTAAACCTTAAACTGCTGGACCATAAGTAAACCAGCTAAAATGCAAAAATTAAATACAAATTTAATAACAAACACTAATAATCATAAGATTATATAACTAAAAAATTTACAAAAACGCCTTACTTCTCCCTACGACCGACTACACGATACAGTGCCGGTGTCACTAGAGGGTGATGCGACACCGGCGGAGATCAACGATCGACTAACTAAAATTCGCAAAGCACGCTACTCCATACCTCGAAACTCACATACACTCACATACACTACATACATGTAAAATTTTCTCGTTTTACGGTCGTAGCCCCAACGTACACATCGAACGTGCACGAAAGCATACAGTTCGAAGAAGTGGCACTACTCTCTCACCATGTAGCAAGGCTGTGAGCCCGCGCAGCAAGTTCAAACACTTCTTCTATCAATGTATTGGAACACAATACAGTATGGTGGGAGAGTCGCCTAGCAACTCGGTCCTCAGTCCTTCCACTGGGACGTGCCGCTCCGCCCTGCAGTTAATCACTATAGTACACATGTTGGCTATGAAAGGGAGCGCGGAGCGGTGTGCCACCTCCTCTTGTCTGTTACAGCCCGCATCCCACACGATCACAACAGCGTTTTCTAGAAAAGTTTTAGAATTTTCTGAGTATTCGCAAGAAAATGTTAACGCGAATTTAACCTCTGTATATAAAAAGAAAATTTCATATTTGTTTACAAAATCTTTTGAACATAGACATGACAATCCGTTCCTTGTTCATTCATGTAATAATATAAATGATAATAGTAGGAAACCTAATGAGAGTCCCAAAGAAATTAATTTTTGTCCTCGTGAAATAGATAAATTAAGAAAAAAATTACTTGTTAATCTTTCTGATGTCTCTCATCCGGTATTTGTTTCGAATATCATGTCTATGGGAGAAAAATTTAATTTTTGTATTAATTTTGAATTTAAGCAAGGTATGAAAGTACTTAAAAGTCTTGAAAATGTCTATATGTGTGATCGAGGCCTCGACGGAAGATTGCGGGAGGGAGTTTTATCGATTTTAAATTCCCATATTAAAAATAAAGCACAGTTACCGTATCGAGAGAGGATTCTGTCTAATGATATCAGACATACAGAAAAGTTTTTGAAAAATAATCCAGAGTTTTATTTTCCATCCATAATCCATACCTCGAAACTCGCATACATTATCGCAAATCAACAATTTTTACATACATATAAAATTTTCTCGTTTTACGGTCGGAGCCCCAACGCACACACCGAACGTACACGGAAAGTATACAATTCGAAGAAGTGGCACTACTCTCTCACCCTGTAGCAAGGCTGTGAGCCCGTGCAGTAAATTCAAACGCTCCTTCCATCACTGTATTGTTATGAAAGAGAACTCGGAGCGGTGTGCTACGTCCTCTTGTCTGTCCACATCCCACACGATCAACGCTAAGACTCTCTACTCGCCCAAAAATAGTTGAAATGATAATAAAACATAATACATGATACATTTTATCAGCTACGAGGACTCAACTTTAAATTTGTTATAACATTCTTATAACTCGTTGTGAGGTGGCACGTGTCCTCCACCCTATTTAGCGTGCCATCAAAGTATTGAATATGCAACATCTCAAAGGGACGTCTGCGAAAAATAGACGGCACTTTATCAACAATTTCAATATCGTCAAATTTGAAAGAATATCCCGTTTATATCGCACGGTCCGCAATCGGGGAAGAAATATCCCCTTTTTCTATGTATCCTTTGTGATGAGTTTCTCGATTTTATAAAGGGCGATACGTTTCCCCCATAGTAGATTCGCATTCGGCGCAGTCAATTTTATAAATAACATTTCTGGAATCGCTAACAGCAGCAGGGTTCTTTTCAAGCTTTATAAACTTGCTAAACTTATCATCGATCTTATTAACTAATAATCTATTAGTCTTATTTAACACAGTTTTCAATTTACAATTAAATGTCTCATAATATGGGAAGACCGCAATTCTATTCCTAAAATCTCCGTTAATATTATTTACATTATTATTTATGTTATTACTAGACTTTTTTTGTCACTATTCTTATTATTATTATCAACTACCAACGAATTGTCCAAATCTATGCCCTCCGAATTTATTACGTAGGAGGCCAAGATTACGCACAATACGTTTCTTACAAAATTTTTCTATAAAATTCAACAGATAATCATTAGATATCAAAATCTTTTTCGTAAGCTCAATATTTCGTGCAAAATAACGCCGGTCTGATAGTAACATTGCTCTATCAAGAAGATTGTACATGATTGCCACCTACTGATTTTGGGGGTGCTGCGAGTAAAAATTAATATATCTGGCCGAGGCCGTACTTTTCTGGAACCAATTAGTAAAAATATCTCCATTACGTTCATAAAATATTGTGATAACTACAAAATTAATACTATTATAATTATTAAAAGTAGCTGAAACAAACTGCAACCTCTCCCTTTCAATAATCAGAAGGCAAAAATCTACATATCTATAAAATAACGCTGTCTAAACAGTGCGTTTCAAGCTCTTCCAACACTATATTTGCAAATGCAGGTCTCGAGTAAATTCCCATGGGGGCACCAGAGACCTGCTTATAAAATTTACCATTGAAAACTAAATATGTGCAATCGAGTAAAGTTCTAATGCCATGAATGACCTCTTCCCTAGAAATATAATTAATGCACGAAAGCTACCTCCATCTATTCTCAATTGCAGAAATAATCAGCTCCTTTGGCAAACTCGTAAATAACGAGACAACATCAAAAGATTTCAGGCAGTGATTAGGTGGCAATTTAAAGCCCTTCAACATACTCTTAAGCTGTAAACAGTTTCTTATATTTGATTTTGGTAGTGGAAAATGCTTTGATAATAAAGCCCAAATACACTTGTCGAGAGAGTATGTGGGGCTATTGACCGCGGAAACTATCATACGTACCGGATTGCCCGGCTTATGAATTTTGACTAGGCCATTTGCTTTCGGCAGCGACGTGTGATCAATCCTTTTAGATGATAATCCACTAAAGGCCGAATCGAACTCTAGAATACCCCGCATACTCCAAAGGCCGATTAATTTTTTCAAGCGTCTCTGAATTCCCGCATATGGATTGACGTTCACAATCCTGCAAAACCTCTCATCGCTGAGGGTTTCTTCCACTTTTTTGATGTATGCAGAGCATTCCATCGCCACCTTAACATTGCCCTTGTCAGCTCTGGTAAAATAAAACTCTGGATTATTTTTCAAAAACTTTTTTGTACGTCTGATATCATTAGACAGAATCCTCTCTCGATACGGTAACTATGCTTTATTTTTAATATGGGAATTTAAAATCGATAAAACTCCCTCCCGTAATCTTCCGTCGAGGCCTCGATCACACATATAGACATTTTCAAGACTTTTAAGTACTTCCATAGCTTGCTTGAATTCAAAATTAATACAAAAATTAAATTTTTCTCCCATAGACATGACATTCGAAACAAATACCGGATGAGAGAAATCAGAAAGATTAACAAGTAATTTTTTTCTTAATTTATCTATTTCACGAGGACAAAAATTAATTTCTGTGGGACTGTCATTAGGTTTCCTGCTATTATCATTTATACTATTACATGAATGAACAAGGAACGGATTGTTATGTCTATGTTCAAAAGATTTTGTAAACAAATATGAAATTTTCTTTTTATATACAGAGGTTGAATTCGCGTTGACATTTTCTTGCGAATACTCAGAAAATTCTAAAACTTTTCTAGAAAACATAGAATAAAATGACTCCATCGCTCTACTCGAGTAAAATTGATTTTAGAATACAGGCTCTGCACTGCATATTCTCACACTGGAGATCTGTATGCAGGCAGGCCTCAAAAAAAAATATAAAAGAGAGAAATATAAATTTCTCTCTGTTGGCGTTTCGTCCCAGCTGTCAGAGTGGACTCCTCAGTAAGGCTCTGACAGCTTCCTTAGACGCCCTCCACTTCGAAGAGAAGCGGCATTTATGTGGCCTCGGCCTGCGTTTTTCTCTTGCAAGAGAGAACTCTAGCATAGAGAAAAAGGCAGGTCGCCACCTAGAGGACACTTATAAGAGCCAGTGTCAAAGTTTAGATGGTATGCGACTCTATCACTCGAAAGTATAGAACATAGAATAAAATGACTCCATCGCTCTACTCGAGTAATTTTATTCTATGTACTATACTTTCGAGTGATAGAGTCGCATACCATCTAAACTTTGACACTGGCTCTTATAAGTGTCCGCTAGGTGGCGACCTGCCTTTTTCTCTATGCTAGAGTTCTCTCTTGCAAGAGAAAAATGCAGGCCGAGACTACATAAGTGCCGCTTCTCTTCGAAGTGGCGGGCGTCTAAGGAAGCTGTCAGAGCCTTACTGAGGAGTCCACTCTGACAGCTGGGACGAAACGCCAACAGAGAGAAATTTATATTTCTCTCTTTTATATTTTTTTTGAGGCCTGCCTGCATACAGATCTCCAGTGTGAGAATATGCAGTGCAGAGCCTGTATTCTAAAATCAATTTTACTCGAGTAGAGCGATGGAGTCATTTTATTCTATGTACTATACTTTCGAGTGATAGAGTCGCATACCATCTTTTCTAGAAAACGCTGTTGTGATTGTGTGGGATGCGGGCTGCAACAGACAAGAGGATGTGGTACACCGCTCCGCGCTCCTTTTCATAGCCAACGTGTGTAGTATAGTGATTAACTGCGGGGCGGAGCGGCACGTCCCAGTGGGAGGACTGGGGGCCGTGTTGCTATGCGACTCCCCGGCCATACTATATTGTGTTCCAATACATTGATGGAAGAAGCGTTTGAACTTGCTGCGTGGGCTCACAGCCTTGCTACATGGCGAGAGAGTAGTGCCACTTCTTCGAACTGTATGCTTTCCGTGTACGTTCGATGTGTGCGTTGGGGCTCCGACCGTAAAACGAGAAAATTTTACATGTATGTAGAAATTGTTGGTTTGCGAGAGTGTATGTGAGTTTCGAGGTATGGATTAGCGTGCTTTGCGAATTTTAGTCGATCGTTGATCTCCGTCGGTGTCGTATCACCATCTAGCGACACCGGCACTGTGTCGAGTCGACGGTCGTAGGGAGAAATAATGCGTTTTCATATATTTTTTAGTTATATAATCTTATGATTATAAGGGTTTATTATTAAATTTGTATTTAATTGTTGTATTTTAGCTGGTTTACTTATGGTCCAGCAGTTTAAGGTTTATAATATTATACGTATTAGTTGATATTTAAGTTTATTGAAGGTAAATTTTGATTAAATTTTTGTAACATTTTGCATAATCCTTGTAAATTGTAATAATTTTTTATTACCGTCTTTGTAGCCCTAATGAGGAGTTGAAACAGCTCGAAACGTTGGCGTTTAACAAATCGAAACTGGCTCGAAGAGATGCATATTGTTCCCATTTTCCATCAACTACGTTTGAGCGACAGCTGCATATAATATAATTAGATTTTATAGTATTTTTAAGTACACTAACTTTTACCAGTTCCATTAATAAAACTGCTACTGGGATGAACCTCCAAATTTATCCTATATAGTTCGTTGGGGCTCTTACTATATTACATGAGAGATGATCTTATGAACATCATACTTCATGAATACTAAAAGTTTTACTCCACTGCAGACAGTCAAGATTACATTTTTAAGAATGCTATTTTTGAAACTTTACTTGTCGGACAAGCACTGAGCCAAAACCGCTCTTAACTCATCTCATAATTTAAATTTGATAAACTGAAGCCCTAATTAAACCATAACGTATCAAATAGAATGTATCAAACATTACAGACCTTAAAAAAGTAAGTTTTTCCATTTTTGTACGTAAATGCTGCATCTATATTTCCCGGTAAATTTTTCCATGACATACTAATTACTCTTGGATATCCACCTTCAATTCCATCTGTGGTTAATTTCCAATAAAGGTCACCTATAATTTATACAATTTCAATTTAAAAGTGGTATAAAAGTAAAGTTTCTAGAAATAATAATAGGGCATTATGCTATAAATAAATGAAGTAGTAGTTTGTTTACATGGAAATAATTAATTTCCTTCTCATATTCAATACAGTTCTGTATTGGCTTGTATACTAAGAAACGCTCGAAAAGCAATACATTTTGCGGAAATATTGTCTGAAGAGTTTCAAGATTTTCTAAATTTCGCAAAATTCATACAGATCGTTGAAATTCTGTATGACTTTGGGAGAACCATCGATTGAACCAGGATTTCCATTTTTGGATTTTAAAGTGTCGCGTAGGTCTCCATCTTTTAGGAATATGTCTTCAAGATTTGGTATATAAAGTTAAAAAATCTTGTAGAACGATTCATACATCATTTCTAAATCTATAAATTCTTCTGATATAATTTTTGGACAATATTCTGATAAGAGTAAAAATTGTTCGCATTAGTATAAACATTTTTTATTAAACTGCGAAAGTCAAACCTCTCACAGCATCCGATCCCTCAGGACCATCCCTACTGAAAAAACTCATTTGAGAATCAAGTGAGATCTCAAGTGATTCTCCTGTGAGACTCATGCCGAAATCTCAAGTAATTATCAAGTGATTCTCAAGTGATTATCATACGAATCTCAGGTTGAATAGTAAGTAAAAATATATTGTAATGATATTATTACTATTATTAATATTATTATTATTATTATTATGTCATCGTCATTATTGCTATTGTTATTGTTTATGTATTCTGGAAAGGGTTATTTGATTAATTGCTAAAAAATTATAACTTCAAATTTATTTATTTCTTAAAATATAAAGATTAAAATAAACTATATAGTTTGTATTTATAGTAATAGATTACAACAATGTTTCAAAGAGAATTATGATTATTAGCCGTTATTATAATTTAGATATGTTGACAATACAATTTTATGAATTCAGCAGTCAGACCTGGATTGAATCCTGAATATAAATAGAAAATTATACACGAGTAAAAATTTATTTTAAGATATACTCCTTCTCGCAATGCGAGACCTATAAAGTATGACTGTCTGAAAAATAAATTAAAAATTATAGGCGTTCCATATTCTATATTAAGAATCTTCGTGTGATAGAGTCATTTTTCATTTCTATGAAGATTGATACTGGGTTTTAAATGTGTCCAATAGATGGCGACGTGTTTTTCTCTCCCCCAAGAGAGACAACTACGTTGAAAGTACTTAGGAAATTGCTGACCATCCAAGGACTTAGCCTAGACGCCCACTGCGACTAGGCTAAGTTGTTGGAGCCCTACTGAAAAGTTTGCTCCAACGGTAAGGACGAAACGCATATATTTTTTAATTTATTTTTATCATTTATAGTTTAATTTACTTTTATCAGTCATACTTTCTAGGCCTCGCATTGAGAAGGAATAAGTTCGGATCCTAGGAGCATTTCACGATGATCGGAAAGGCCTCTAAGTCAAGAAAGCCTCCGGGAAAATTTTTCGACGGCCGGGAAGGCCTCTTGGTCCAAAAAACTTCCGAGAGCATTTCGCGACGGTCGAAAAGACCTCTGGGTCGAGAAAACGTCCGAGAGTATTTTTCGACTGTCTAGATGGCGTCTGGGTCGACAGAGCCTCCAAGAGCATTTCTCATCGGTCGAGAAGGTCTCTTGGGAGAAAAAGTCTCCAAAAATATTTCTCGACGGTCTGAAAGGCCTCTGGGTCGATAAAGCTTCCGAGAGTATTTTTCGACGGTCGAGATGGCCTCTGGGTCGACAGAGCCTCCAAGAGCATCTCTCATCGGTCGACAAAGCTTCCGAGAGTATTTTTCGACGGTCGAGATGGCCTCTGGGTCGACAGAGCCTCCAAGAGCATTTCTCATCGGTCGAGAAGGCCTCTTGGGAGAAAAAGTCTCCAAAAATATTTCTCGATGGTCTGGAAGGCTTCTGGGTCGACAAAGCTTCCAAGAGCATTTCTCATCGATCGAGAAGGCTCTGGGTCGAGAAAGCTTCAGAGAGTATTTTTCGACGGTCGTAAAAGTCTCTAGGTCGAAAAAGCCTCCCAGAGTATTTCTCGATGGTCGGGAAGGCCTTTGGGTCGACAAAGCTTCCAATAGCATTTCTCATTGGTCGAGAAGGCCGCTTGATGGAAAAAGCCTCCGAGAGTATTCCTCGACGGTCGAAAAGGCTCTGGGTCGAGAAAGCCTCTGACAGTATTTCTCGACGGTCAAGAAGGCCTCTTGGTTGAAAAAGCCTTTAAAAGTATTTCTCGGCGGTCGAGAAGGCCTACTTGAAAAAGTGTGGGAAATAAATAATTTTTGTTCTGCCCTTTTAAGATGGTCTTGAGGTCGGCTATCTATTGAAAATAATAAATATTTATTCATTTGTTCGATTTATTTTACTTATTTGTCAGAACTACCAGTTTCAGTACATTACAATAAGAGATCTCAAGTCGAAGTTATCCGATACGAAAAAGCAGCCATTTCAAAAGGGAGAGAAACTACTGAACACAACATTCGAAATGCGTATTCGCCTTCCCTTTCGCGTCTAAATAGCTGCCCAATAGCTAGTGCACGCATTTTGCCGAAAAGCTACGGAGCACACCACCCAGAGTGCGTAATCGGCGACCTCGTTCACCTAGACACATTGCCGGTACCTTGAGCACGCGTTTTCCCGAAATGCTATGGAGCGCACCACCCACAGTGCGTAATCGGTGACCTGCTTCACCTAGACACATTGCCGGTACCTGGTGCACGCGTTTCACCGAAAAGCTACGGAGCGCATCACCTAGAGTGCGTAATCGGCGATCCTGTTCACCTAGATACCCAGATATTGTTCTCCACCACCGGATACCCTGGTAACATAGGTACTATGCCGGTTCGAAGAACACGTGACAAAGTATACCACGACAAAAATCAAACTCATACCCTGTTTCCATAGCATGAACAGCTATAGGTGAAGCAGCGTCGCATTTGTCGATATATCTTTTATGTTCAAACTCTCTCACCGTGAGGGGCCTGAGAGTTTCGCCAAAATACGTCGAATCGCAATCCGCACAATCGATCTTATAATCTACATTTCTATTCTCATCTATCGCTATTGGATCTTACCCAGCTTGATATATTTATTAAACTTATCGAGAATGTTATTAACAATAGAGAAATCATATTTTTTAAGCGGTTATGCCTGAGTTAAAATTTTAAAAAATCAAATTTGTTCATTATTTGATTTTTTTAAGGCAAACTTACTGTAAAATGAGCTGCCCTAGCCCTTTTTGCCCGAAAGAATTCCGTTACAAAGTTATAGGCAAAATACCAAAAAATTCAATTTTTTAAAATTGTGCATTATTGTATTTTGTCTTATAGAGCTTTTTTTTCAAAAAATTGCGTTTTTATAGAAAATGTAACATTCAATGTGTTCACAAATTCCTTTTGAAAATGCAATTTTATTTAAAAGAAAAGTACAAATTATTTACTAAATCATTACGTACTATAATAGCTAATTTTTATGAAATCGTAGATTTTTTTTATTTTGAATGTACAAAATAAAATAAATTTAGAATTTAAATTTAGTCTTGTAATTTTTAATCAAACTTATAAAGGGGTAAAAAATGTACGTGCAAATTTAAATTACCGCCTAAAAATATGGCATCTTACAGCATATGGAAAAGGAAATCACTGTTTTACCGACCTAGTCGAGTTTGCTTCAGACATCAGCTGTTTCGTTTGCTGTCTATAGTTTAGTGCAAGCTGGGTGTTGTGTTGTTGTGATAACTTCTGAGTCTCACTAGTGTTCAACTTTAGATAAGTGTTTTGTACTATAAACAGCATATTATTTGTGAAAAATCTGTTCTTTGTGAGTGTATTCATTGTTTCAGGTATACGGGCTATAAATCTCATGTGCACGAGAAGATTCCTCTGTGTAAGATGGTCTCAAAGTCTACTGTAATTGCTAATGATCCTATAATGTAATGGGTAAGCAATGACAAAATTTATATTCATCTAAAATATGCTGACTGTCAATGCGTATTAAAAACTTACATTTCAATTTCATGCTTAATATATAGGTATCTTATGCCAAAATATAAGTAAAATATGCCAAGTAGTTCATGTAAGTACTACCAGTTAAATATACATAAGTGTCTCGATAAACTTTAAATACATTTTTCTCAGTTTTGCCATTTTTATAATTTTAGGTCCTTTGCCGCAGGACATCTCAGGATCCAGATGATGAATGGATACCAGATAGGATGGAAAATCTTTTAAATACGTTTCTTCACTGCTTGAGCGGAGCAGAATTGACTAATATAATGTAAAAGTCAATGTTACGTATGTGAATATATGAAATATTCACTATAATTACTAATATAATAATGTTATGAGTTACTAAATATTTAAAATTTATATTTTATAGAAAAGTCTTCCGCTATAGCAGTGAAGAAACTTATTCAGAAGATTTTACATCCTGTCTGGAATCAATTCATCATCTGGATGCTGAGATATCCTGCGGCAAAGGGAAAAAGGTGCTGAAAATTAGTGATTCATACATGTAATTGTTTACAATGTAAGTATAGATATATAATTTTTTTAATATAGTAACATTTTTAGTATGAGAAAGATTTTTTTATACTATGAATAAATAATTTTTTTCAGCCTATTACTTATTAATGTCTTTTTTACAGGTTTAATTCAGGCATAACCCCTTAAGTACAGTTTTTAGTTTGTCGTTTAAGTTACTGTAATAGGGGAAGACTGCAAATCTATCAGCCTTTTTAGAATTTTCATTATTAACATTATAGCTGTTTTTTATAACATTAGAAATGCTCGAATCTGTGTCCTTATTTTTATTTTTAATCAGAGCAAGATTTCGATTAAGTCTTTTTTTATATGTTTTTGTATAAAATGGTCCGGGTAACTATTCTCAACTAGAATCTTCTTAACGAACAAAATATTATCAGAATGGAATCGTGAATGAGACAACAGAATCGCCCTATCCACTAAATTATAAATTATAATTGCAGTATTTTGAGAAAGTGGATGGTGCGAGAAAAAATTAATGTATCTGGAAGAGGCAGTGGATTTTTGATACCAGTTAGTAATAAGATTATTGTTTTTATGCGTAATTTGAATGTCCAGAAAGCTAATGCTATTGTTAGATTCGAATTCATATGTGAACTATAAATTACTATCATAATTGTTGAAAACCGATAAAATAAACTGTAACTGCTCTTTATTTATAATAAGTAGACAGTCGTCAACATTTCTGTAATACAAATGAACACAATTTTTCGCAACACTAAGACAGTGGTTTTCCAACTCTTTTAAAACTATCTCAGCAAATATGGGGCTAGAGCAAAATCCCATAGGTGCACTCATAATCTGCTTATAATACTTGCCATTAAAAACCAAATAAGTGCAGTTTAAAATGATACTAATCCCTTCTAGAAACTCTTGTTTCGAAATGCAGTTTAGACAAGATAAATTTTTCCAACGATGGTCAATGGCACTGATAATAAGGTTTTTCGGCAAGGTTGTAAATAGAGAGACAACATCAAAAGAAACGATACAATGGTCATCTTGGAAACTAACGTTATTTAATTTTTCTTTAAGCTGGAGACTATTTGGAATTGAAGAAATTGTATAAGGTTATGTCATTGGGAGAGAAATTTAATTTTAATATTAATTTTAATTTCAAACAGGCTGTCGAGATACTTAAGAGCCTTGAGAGTATTTACAATCTCAATAGGAACCCAAGTGGAAGGTTGCGGGACGATGTCATCTCTATCACACACACACACATACGTTGGCTCTGGCGGTCACGTGACTTGCCGCGGCAATTATGGTTTACATTTTCCTTTTTGCTCTATCCGCTTATTTACACTTTTTATTCTTTGCCTACGTGATATTTTGACAGTGATCCTTATTACTTATTCTTATTTCTATTTATTTAATTACTATTTATTTAATTTTATCGCGTACAACATTCATTATTCTATTCTTCGGCATTATTCTCTCTCTCGGCTCTGGCGATATTATTCTCGCGTGCGCATATTTCTGTCGGTGTGGAGAAGCCCGTTGCCTCCACTCCGACCGCCAATATCGGCCTCGCATACGCCTTTGGGGCTCGGTAGCCTCCACTCTCTAGCGCTGTGTTTTATCCACATCGTGCGGTCTCTCTCGCACCCATACGTTCTTCAGCACACGCTGTGCTGCGCGCGCTCACACACATACATGCGCACGCGCTCGCTACTACATACGCGGCTCAGCCGCTCGCTACAGCGCTATGCGCTGGTCTCGCTCGCCGTCGCCTCATGGCTCCTCGAGGTGTCATGGCGGCGGTAGTGGCCCGTCGGCGCGTCTGCTGACTCGGCGCGCCGCGCGCGGCCGCGTGTGGTAGTCGGCGGCGCTCCCACTCCTCGTGCGCTCTCTCGCAGCTCGGCGGCCGTGACGTCACAGTGGCGACTCGGCATCGTGCTGCGGGCTCTCGCGCGCTCTGCCTCTCTCTCTCTCTCTCTATCTCTCTCCTACGGCGCGGCCCAGTGCCGGCGCCTGGCTGTGGCTCATCTGTTCTCTCCTGTAAACACCCGTTGCGATTAGAGCATGTTTCTCCGCTCGGTTTCGGATGTCTGCAGGAGAGTCACCCAGCTCTTACGACGGATTCTCCGTCGCAGACAAGGTTAATTGACAAGGTTAATTGCATGTATTTCATGCAAATTATAATAAATTAGACATAGCTGGAACATTTGTCTCGTTTCAACCAGCAACATTTATTATGATTATGTATTAATAAATTATTTATAAAAAATGCTGGAAGAACTCAATTGACAAGAGGAAAAGAATAAATGTAGTTAATTTATCAGTAATGCATTATATATTACACATCTTATTTTATCTATTCAACGGATGAAACCCCTTTCACACATTAAAAATAATAATTATAGTGGTAAACAAGGCTACCACAGTAAACTCTGTTGATCATACGTTGCTTTTTCATGCTAAGTACGTCGAGTCACCTGTAACAGAGAAGGAATAAATTATTTTAAAACAAAGAATTATGTTCTTTTATTTTAAAGTTAATTTAATTAAAGATAATTGAAGTATACGTATTTGATATAGTGAGATCCATTGACAGTATATTTATATCCTTATCCATCTTTTTTGTAAATGAATTTTTGCACTTGAAACTTTTTGCAGGTTCTAGATTAAACACTATTGCACACGTGTAGTACGAGTTTTATCGGCTTTTAACGCGTATTAAATAATATAATTTATCTTAAACTTGGAGTACCCACGTGAAGGTTATTAGCTAGCAGAAATCATCAGTTGACCGATATTTCAAGTTAGACATAATTATAGCACCAAAGTGGGGGTTGGCACCAGTTGTCTCGAAAGTAACCCTCATAACCGCGCGAAAATTTGAATGTATTATTTCAGATGAAATAAAGTGCTCAAAAATAAAAGTGAATTTAATTATAATTATAAATATTCGGTAATGTCTCGCTCGTACACTATACTAAATAATTTTATTTCAGGTGATAGGATACTACTGAAAATGGCTGTAATAGCAGTAATAATACCAGTTTGAATAGTTTACGTTGAATAAAAGTATTATATATGTAATTTATTATTAGATACCTTTTAAAAGTAGTGAAATCTCTCCCCCCCCTCCACAAAAAACCTTTTCCAGGTAAATGGCTGGCAAGTATAAGGTTGTTTCTTTAGGCAAAAATTAAAAATAAATTTCAAACTCTTAATAACATAAAGTTAATTTTCAAACTCTCAATAACCCATATGTGGTCAAAACTGAAAGTGTTTTTTCTATATATCTATTTCATTATGTAAATTTAAATTTCATTTTCAACTCTCGATAACCTTTATATAGCCAAAATCCTAAGTATCTTATTCTGACGGTCATTTCATTATATAAATTAAAGATTTAGATTAGATGATTGATGCTTTATTGTATACGGTTATTAATACTTCCCTTACTAAAGAGTGATAACAATAGGGTTTATAAAACAGTGATTAAGAAAGTATTTATAATTAGTTTAAAAAATAATTATGTTATATGCGTAAAGGTCTTTGCGCTAAGGGTCGATTGGACAGACTACCATTTCCTTTGGGTCAATTCTCTATAATATACCCATTTCATAAATTTCAATTTGAATTTTAACAAAAGAAAGTTGTGATATCAATAAATAAATTGGCAAGTTTCTTTATAAAAATCGTCGCATATATAATACGCACGTTATCGCCTCTCCGGGCGTATGCTTTATTACTTATACTAATACATTTCTTGTTCCAGCGACCACCAACGGACACTACTCTAGGAGAGAGATAGAGAGAGCGAGGGAGTGCCTATATTAGGCCGATATTTAGAGAGAGAGCACGCGTATTCCCGCCCGCAACGTTGCCAGTCCATCGATTACGCGTTGCCAAAATATGACAACGCCGTGTCAAGGACCGGAGCGTCCTCCGGTATCGCGCGCGTACAATTATTTAGTATTGCGGTAGCGTCCGAACGATCCTCACCGATCCTTTGCGCCGGTTCTTTACCACACACTTTCGTGTCCCTTTCGGGCACCCGCTTGCGACCTATCTCGTCCTATTCGACCGCCCGGAGTTCGTCCCCCTGCGTGAGACTTCACTTCGAGTCGGTCAGGACGACTGCAGCGTCCGAGAGCTACGAGACTGTAACCACCTCCCGGCACCGACGTGCGACCTTGTATGTACGAGCTCTCTATCACTCTCGGTATTCGGGGGATTGAGCCCCATCTCTCTCTCTCTCTCTCTCTCTCTCTCTCTCTCATCAGTCAGGGTTCCGCAAAGGCTTTAGCACCAGTACAGCTTTAATCAAGGTGGTAGAAGACATCAGAATTGGTATAAATAAAGGCTACGTTACTGTGCTTTTTTTATTCGATTTTAGAAAAGCATTCGATTCGATTAATCACGCTATTCTTTTGCGACGTATGCGTGAACTTAATTTTTCGGATGTTACCATTAAATGGTTTCATTCCTACTTATCAGGCTGTTCTCAAGCCGTATTAGACCTGTACGGAAACCCGTCAAATTTTCTTGACTTGACTTCAGGAATCCCTAAGGGTTCAAATCCAGGGCCTGTGGCTTTTCTCATTTTTGTTAATTCGATAGTGCAATCGTTAACGCATTGTTCTAAATCATGTATGCTCTTTGCAGATGATTTTCAAATCTACCTGCAATGCAAGCGTAAAGAGTTGCCAGATTTTATCTCTCGCATTGAGGAGGACGCAAATCAAGTCGCGAGCTGGGCGCGTGATAATGGCATCGAATTAAATGCTCATAAAACCCAAGGCTTGATCTTCGGTTCAGTTCAAAACCTTATGCGTCTCGATCTCGATACTTTGCCTCGCGTTTCCATCGAAGGAGTTGATATTCCATTTGTTAAATCAGCCAAAAATTTAGGGGTGCGTTTGACGATCGATCTATCTTGGAATGATCATGTCTCGTCCATTTGTTCAAAAGTCCACGGCGTTTTAAACCGACTACGCTTTAGAACGTATTTTTTGTCAAGTAGCTTAAAAAAACAACTTGTAATGTCACTTATTTTTCCGTTATTCGATTATGCCTGTAGTGTATTCTGCGATATCCCAGGCTATCTCGATGTTAAATTAAATAGATTATTTAATACTCTAGTTCGCTACGTATTCCGTTTGCCGCGCGATGCTCGATTGGCGCCTTATATCTTAAAACTCGGTTGGCTGTCATTAAACAGCCGAAGAAACTATTTCTTAGCGGTCCTAACATATCAATTGTTAAGCACTGCAAAACCGTCTTATCTATCGGCTTTTTTACCTGCTCCTAAAGAAGAAATACGGCATTCTTCACGTCTCGTATAGTCGGCATTTCAGGTTCCACGTATCAGTACGACTACCTTCGCTAGAGGTTTTAGCTTGCAAGCTATGGTATTGTGGGATTCGTTGCCTCAAAAATTAAAGATGAAACCATCCCTTTCATCCTTTAAGGAGGCATTATTACTTCATTTAGCGAGCGTAGTAGATTAAGTTGTTAAGCGTTATTTTATTTTATTTTATTTTTAAGTCAAATTATGTAAAATGTATGTTAAGTTTTCTTTTTAAGTTTCGCTATGTTTTCTGCGCTCATTATTTCTTGCGCCCTATTATAGCTGATTAAGCTCGAATTTTGTTCTACTTTTTAGTTAAAATTATTTGTTTTTGTTTTTTTTTCTCTTTCTCTGTATAATTTTCTGCACCCTGGCATACGACCCTGATGGACCTTGCCAGAAATAAATAAGCTTTCAATCAATCTCTCTCTCTCTCTCTCTCTCTCTCTCTCTCTCTCTCTCTCTCTCTCTCTCTCTCTCTCGCGTAGTGTGCGGTGTCGCACGACCGCTCGTAAGATCGAGCTCTGTGTACTCTTTTTAATACAATATATTTTCACTAGTTCTCTTTTAATCCACGGATATCTCATTATTTCGATACCTCGTCCTCTGCCGCCTTCGCGACCTCGTACACTCGTACGAGCCACACGAGTCGGCCGAGCCGTGCTTCGCACGCCCGACGACAACGAGACACTTATTAGTAAACGTGGATTCATTCCACGGTTGTACACGACCGATTATTTTGGAGAACGATAATCGTGCCGTTACAGTATAACATGTTTTCAGGACGATTATTTATAATTAAATATGAGATTTAAATATTCTGTTATTAACCTATTAGGTATATCATGCACTTCATTAAAAAAAAGAATAATTTTCCATACAACAAATGTATCTCACATGTTTAAAAAATCAGGAACAATTTCTATCATGTAGAATACAATTTTTTTTATGGAAAAACTTGCCGTCCCGTCTTATCATACATAACGATGGATATCATCTTCAAGTTACGCATGGTTAACCAAAGTAATTCACAGTTAACGAAATATCGTTGCAAATTCTTAAGTAACCGATATTTCATTCATTATGTATTCACTAACATTCTTATTACATTTTTTAAGAAATGAAACTTAATTTCGTGATAATTGAAATATATACAAATACTCAATTTTTGAGTATTTGTACATATGTTTAACAACAATTAGTCATTATATAATTTCTATTTCTAAAGTTGGGAAATGAATGAAGCTGAAAAATATTTTTTCAGTTTATAAATTTAGTTTTAAATTTCAATTATCACGAAATTAAATTTCATTTCTTAAAAAATTTAATAAGAATGTTAGTGAACACATAATGAATGAAATATCGGTTACTTAAGAATTTGCAACGATGTTTCGTTAACTGTGAATTAATTTGGTTAACCATGCGTAACTTGAAGATGATATCCATCGCTATGTATGAGAGGACGGGACGGCAAGTTTTGCCATAAAAACAATTGTATTCTACGTGATAGAAATTGTTCCTGATTTTTTAAACATGTGAGATAAATTTGTTGTATGGAAAATTATTCTTTTTTTTAATGAAGAGGATGATACCTAATAAGTTAATAACAGAATATTTAAATCTCATATTTAATTATAAATAATCGTTCTGAAAACATGTTATACATTTTGATGGAATAAGAATAACAGCACATTTACTGTATCACTAACTAGATTATAGTGTACATTCGCTTGGTGCTTCCACAAGTGACAACAGAAAAAGGAAATAATAAAAATTAATTAATTTCATTATTCCGATTTTTCATGAAGCGAAACAATCTTGTTATATTACATTATAAATTTGGACAAACACATGATATTACCACCTATTGTTAGCATCTTTATCATGTCATAAAATTATTTAAGAACATCATTTTTTATGAAAATGATAACATGAATAAACTTATATTTTTGTATTATATGTATTATTTTATATAACATGTTTTGTGTTTGCTTAAATAAAAATAATAATTAACGCATTTACGAATATTACCTAGTAGTGCACATTGCAGTCATATATATACATATATATAAATATATAAATCGGGTATTTTGAATGTATCCCTATAATAAACTACCCTTCGCTAGCGCATTCAAAATTCCACTTTTGGCATTCAATATTCCATATTTAAAAATAACCCTATACTACCCCTACTTTCGGCGCATTCAAAATACCCGATTTATGTATTTATACATATACATTGATATTCCTTTCCCCATTTAAACGCTCATTTATTTTTTTCAAAACTATTGCTTTTTATAAAGAAACTTGCCAATTTATTTATTGATATCCCAACTTTCTTTTATTAAAATTCAAATTGAAATTTATGAATGGGTATATTACAAAGAATTGACCCAAAGGAAATGGTAGTCTGTCCAATCGACCCTTAGCGCAAAGATCTTTACGCATTTAACATAATTATTTTTTAAACTAATTATAAATACCTTCTTAATCACTGTTTTATAAACCCTATTGTTATCACTCTTTAGTAAGGGAAGTATTAATAACCGTATACAATAAAGCCTCAATCATCTAATCTAAATCTTTAATTTATATAATGAAATGACCGTCAGAATAAGATACTTAGGATTTTGGCTATATAAAGGTTATCGAGAGATGAAAATGAAATTTAAATTTACATAATGAAATAGATATATAGAAAAAACACTTTCAGTTTATTTATTCATGCAATATATTATATTTGAAAATGACAGAAGCTTGGAGTGCAATCCAAAAAAATTCATGGTGATAGCTGTTTTCAATACAAAAGTATCTGCATAACTCGCAAAAAAGGCATCGACCATTTCTAACAAAAAAAATAATTTGAAATTTTTAAATTTTTAAAAATAGAAGCTACGCCTTTAGAAAAAATGCAGTTGAATTTAAAAAAAAATTTTAAGAAAATATGTATTCTTGGCGTTTGTCATGATTTTGTTTCGTTTTCGAGCGAAAAATGGCTAAAAATGTCAAATTTTTTACTTAAGTTTTTTAAGCTCAGTCGAAAACATTGGATTTCATTAATTCATGTTTGGAATTATTTAATTCTTTGATAAAAAAAACAAAGTTCTCATGAATTTCGTATAATATTATATGAAAAATCGAATAACTCGCCTCCGTTTTTTATCAATAAAATGGATCAATTTTGAGATTTCGAAAATTTTCTTTCTACGAATGTATAGCGCAATGGAAAACATTTGATTTCATCGGAGCATATTTGCGATTTTTTGTTTCTTTCGTAGATAGAAAATACTCTTTCCAAGCACGTACGTACACGGAGAGACTGTTATGAGTAAAAATTATAGAAATTTAAAACAAAAATTACTATATTGTATAGTAACGGAGGGACAAACACGTATTTTATTAAATTTTGCTATTCCGGTATAGTAAATTTTATTCTTCATATGGCTTTCATGTGCATAACAATTTTTACTATACTACATAGCAAATTTTAATATTCGGCATACTAAATGTTGTTTTCTCGGTATACTAAATGTTGTTTTCTCGGTATACTAAATTTTATTTTCTCAGCATGTAAATTTTATTTTCTCGGAATGCTAAATTTTATTTTCAAACATAATAAATTTTACTTTTAAGAAACATTTGTAAATTATAAAAATGTGTTTTGGTACTTTCAATAGGCTTGATTATTTACATTCTTGAATTTTCATAGGATCTGTCGAAAAACTTGTATATTTGTAAGCCATTAACTTAATTATATTTGCTATTTACATATATCGCTATTTACTTTTTCGCTATTTACATATATCGCTAACTATTAACATATATATCGCAATCTCACAACGCATGAACGCAATCGCAATGGTATATTATATGGCGATCTTAAATTCCCTTATATACTAATCGTACTCTTGTTTATGCGCTTGCGAGTGTGTGAAAATACGAGACGCCTCCTAGCGGTAGAATGTGAATTAACATTTTTCACATGCAAGGATGTTAGATGAAAAATAGTCTGTTAATGGTCGTATAAAGAACTGAAACCACTAACCACCAATAGAATAAAATAAAATAGGTGCAAAATAAAAGAGGTTACGAACATGGAAATCTTTAATTTTTTTTCTAAATGATTCACTTGAATAAGGTTAATGATTATTTTTTAGTTGACTGCAAATCGTATACATCATTATTTCATTAAACATATCAGTAGTTTTCTTGTTCAAAATTTTGATTGGGGATTCGTTATAAATAAGTGTAGGCTTAATATTTTACAAAACTATATTTTATTCATGAAAAATTAAATCCAAGTTTTTCCTACATAGTTGAAGCCATCTATTAATAATGTAAAGTATGTAATCATGCAAGTACATACATCTTCTGTTAACACATTATATTCAAAACTATCCATATCATAAATTTTATACGCTTGTAAGCAATGGTTGAGATAGCAATCGTTAAGTTTTCGTGTTATAAAAACATTTTTCGTATGTTCTAAAACTATTTCGTGTACTAAATTAAATTCTGGACCATTTTCATTGAAAACAATAAGAACTATATCTTTTTCGATTTTCATACCAATGTAATCAACTGACTTAACGCAAATTATGCTATTTGACGCTTTGAAATTCAACAAATGAAGATAATGATTATAAAATTTCAATTTAGAAATTGGTACTTTTCGCTTTGTATGTGATGAAAAAATAGCAGTCGATGACGTAGCTGTAAGAAATCTGCAATTTAGAAAAAGCTGATGTTTTATAGCAATAGTCCTATTAATGTTAATGCGACTAGACGTTGATTTCGAGATTTGTTTCCCCTCTTGGTTCTTACTTTCAAATCGCATACAAGAAATTTTACATAATGGACCAAATTGAAACATGCACCGAGGGTAATGTACCAAAAAGCGATGTTTTGTTTTAAAGTGACTTGGAAATAATTGTTTGAGTTGGTGTAAGTATTCATAAATAGTAGTTTCTAAAAACTTATAAGTTGAATTATGTATAGTTGTACTAAAACCTATCGTGATTATTTCACGCAAAGTCAAATATAATTCCCAATATTCATTATCCTCTAAGATTAATTTGCCTACAATTAAATTCAAATTATTAACTAGACAAAACATCTCAGACGATGACATCATTAAATAATTATTTTTTAAATTTTTAGTACTTATTTGCGGAGGTTTTTTAATGTTATAATTTGGTCAATAATCAAATTCTTGCAGCCATGCATTAAAATCTTCCAAAGTAAACAATTTCATATTGTTAATCAATTGATTTAATATGAGTGCAAGATCGTAACGGCAAATACCTTCTAATAGGTCGTGCATTATGTCTACAGCGATATTTTTCGGTGAGTGAAAATTGCTTACTTTATTTAGAACACATTTTTCTTTTAAGCCAGTAACTTTAGAATTGTTCATTTCTAACAAACTCTCATAATTGTTTACTGTGCGTAAAGTGCAGTCACTTTCTAAAAAGATTTTATCTTTTTCTGACTGCGTAATTAAACAGTGTTGACAAAATACATCTGCTAAAAGACTTTCGTTTAAACCTAAAACTGTGTGGATACCAAGGTTATCCCCTACAAATAATACTGATTGAAAGAATATTTTTGTACGACCAGAAGGCAACGCAATTTCTATACCATCATTACATAAATAATTTAACTCATCAATGGCTTTCGTGAAAATAATGTTATTTTTGAAAACTTTTCTGTCAATGGTATTAAATAATATGAATAAAAATATATTTTCAATTTTTGATTGACATTGAGGAGGAATGACAGGTAGCTGAACATAGACAGCGCCAGACTTTGCTATCCCTTTTTGCGTCCCTAAGGGATTATTGTTTTCAAAATCATCATAATACATGACTATAGGAAAAATAGTTTTACCATCGAAATCTTTAATTTTTTTCTTTCCAATAATTCGCTTGAATCAGGTTACTGATTATTTCTTTATGTGACTGTAAATCATTCATATATGTAATTGTTTCATTGAACATACTTGGTAATTCGAAAAATAATTTCAGCACCTTTCGTAAAGAAATAAATTGTGCATTCACTGGCACATGAATTATTTGTACGATACCATTTTTTCTTCTATATTCTGCTCTTTCCCCAATATTATAGCTTTCTGGTCGTACAAAAGTATTCATTGTTTCATATTCTCTAAAACGTTTTTTTTTTCTGAATTAAAATTCGATGCGCAGTTACAAATATTAGAAAATAAAACGTTAATATCATCTAACTGATCAGCACTTAGTTCCTTAAGACCTAAACAAACATTCTCTTTAGCAACCTCTAATACAGTTAGTAACAAGTCATTTGTTTTATTTATTATCACATCGACGTACTGACGAGGCATACATTTTTTAGTATACATAGAAGCTGTAAATTTAAGCCATGCATCATTAATTAAATTTTTGTACTTTTGAGGTGATTCGTCTGTTAAAGACACATCGAACGCCTCCTCAATCCTACTCTCTTCATAAATTATAGATTCATTATCTAAATCGCTAAAACTATCGCCTAATGCAGTATCTTCAGCCACATAACAATGTGAATCAATTGAAGAAACATTTTTTTCTATGCAATTACTTTTTTTTAATAATGATGAACTCGACTTATGTACTGTATGTTTTCGTGTAAAATGTTTTTGAAATGAATTAAATTGTGAATATACCCTATCGCAATTTTTGAAAAAACATTGAAAATTATTTTCATTTCGATGAGACGCTGCTATATGGTCGAATAATAAAAAATAATTGGCGTACATTGTCGAACAAAAAAAGCTAGAATTCGCCATTGTTTCAAATTTATTGTGCAATAATATTTTCAATGTGACCAAGAATAACGTTCGATTGAATATTAAGTACATCTGTTGATAAGTTAATGTTTGTGAATACCCTTTGTATTAATGTTCATATTGTTATGGTATTTTCAGGGTATTTGCAGTCTAAACAAAAAAATACTGCTAACGCTAAATTTATCGCTTTTAAGATGCTATTGACTTTATATAACTGCTCATTCAAAACTACATACAGCAATTGTATGTTCATTATATTTCCCACAGCAACAATAAATGGTTGAAGTGTCTGCTTATTTCTTAGTAATCGTTGTTTTAAGTCTGCTAGTCTTGGATAAAGATCGTTGATAGTCTATAAATAATAAGAATAATATAACTATACAAGCAATTCTTTTTTAACTTAAGTGCAATATTTACCTCGACATGAAGTATGAAGGATTCTCTTCTCTCTTGTAAAGATAAACGATGCGGTCTTTCCGCTACATCAGGATCACTTCCTTTTCTTTTTCCACAACGTTTAGGTGGAATTATGTATGGTAATAAGTAAAGAGTAATGAAATTTAATTTCTCTAAAGCAATAAATACAAATATTTACATTAATTAACATATAAATAAAGGTTGTATTTACAATTCCATAACTACAAATTAATATGTAAAATAATTATAATACATAAGTACCTTCACTTAAATCTTCGGAATTCAAAGTTTGCAGTAACGCAGCGTCATGTACCGAATTAATATTTGTTTTTTGTAAATGTTGAATAAGGCATTGTCTAATATTATTCCATTTCTCAGCTTGAATGAAAATTGTATCAGGATATAGCTTGTGAAAATCTATAAAAAACTGCAGAACAACGCTTTAAACAAAAAGTTCCAATAATTGATAATTATGCATAATATCGTACCATTTGCATTCCATCTTGTGAATTCAGACAGAGAAATTTGTCTACATATTCATGAATTTCAACTTCCTTCAACAGCGCCCTTCTGCATTCGAAAGTTTCAACATCTACCAAAATACATTAATAATTGTCAGTAAATATAACTTATTATTTACAGTGTTCAAAAATATCTAAAAATATTACCGTCTATGGTCAAATAAGTCACTGGAACTGATGGTTCTTTTTCCTTTCTTTCCAAAAGGTCTGCGTTTCTGAACGTATCTTTAAGATAATTAAAGTGGTTCCACAATTTGCCACTAGCTACGATTTTAAATTTTCCTTCTAGAACAAATGGCCGATAATAAGTTGAAGCAGATTCTCCTTTGAAAATATGCGTTATTTCGTTAGCCAGAGTTTCAAATCTTTCTTTCTTAATTCTGAAAAGACAATCTTTTAAATATTCTTACAAATATAATTTCTATTAGAGATAAAAATTTAACTTACACAAATTTCTGGAGTGTTTGTTTTTCATTCACATTCCGAAATTGCCAATCTTGCTCCCTTTTAATAACCAAACGACAAAGCTCTGACCTGACATTTTTTGGAAGAATTCCTTTATTTTTCTCGTATGCTTTTAGCACTTTTTTTCCTTTTGTCTCCTTCTTCAAATAATTAAGAAGACCCTAGAATTAAAATTTATTCCATTCATAAAAACCGATGATTATTATTTAAAAAAAATTTTCAAATGGGAAGAAACATGAACATTTAAAAATCATCTACGGTTCTATAACATTCCAGAAAAAAAAGGTACTTTGCTTATGAAACTGGTAATCCACGCTACAGGTTCAGAAGGTAAGATGCATTGTTTGGATCCAAAATTAGGCATGCAAGCCATGAGTAAGTATTCCATTGTGTCTGTACAATTTTATGAACTTACTGTAAGCACAAGTTATACTTACCTTCTGAACCTGTAGCGTCGATCACCAGATTCATTAGCAAAGTACAACTCATTTATTGTACACAGTTCTATTCACTGTACTGATGAAATGGCTTAATCTCCAAGGGCTAGCTAATGGTATGCGACGCTACAAGTTTTAAAGCTAAGTATAACTTGTGCTGTTCGTAAATTCATAAAATTGTACAGACACAATGGAATACTTACTCATGGCTTGCAGGCCAAATTTTGGATTCAAACAATGCATCAGTTCAATAATATTCAATATTTATTCCAAAATATTGTAAAGAAAATTAAATATCATTGAACTCATGCATTGTTTGAATCCAAAATTTGGCATGCAAGCCCTCCATAAGTATGTCATTGTGTCTCTACAATTTTTTAAATTTATTAACTGCACGAGTTATGCTTAGCTATAAAACCCGTAGCATCGAATACCATTTTCATAAGCTAAGTACAACTTGTGTTTTCTGTAGATTTCCGTTATTTTGCAGATATATCAGATCTTACAGACAGATCTTGCAGACAGATCTTACGGTACTAATATATTTGTCTTCCGGAAGTCGATTTTGTTCCCTGGTGGTCTGCTGTGGATTTTGTGGAGGAACTGCAGTAGCACCTGCAGTTTCTTGTGGCGGAATAGATGCCTTTGCTGGATCTTCTTCTGCACTTGAAGTTTCTTGTGGCGGAATAGATGCAGTTGCTGGAGCTTCTTCTGCACTTGAAGTTTCTTGTGCCGGAATAGATGCAGTTGCTGGAACTTCTTCTGCACTTGAAGGTTGTGCAGATAATTCTTCTATGTTGAATGCTGATACCTCAAATTTTTCCAATAGAGCCTGATAGTTGATCTCTTGAGTGATATCACCGTCCTCCGAACCATCAGATAGATGGAATTGAAATGACTGAAATAAGTCAAATATTTTAGAAAGGGGAGAGACAGCAATACTGTTAGATATTAGACGTAGAAAAGAATAAACTAGAATATATATTACATTACTATTATAATATAAATAGATTTTATAGAAAAAAGGAAAGGATAGGTGAATGTGTTACCGAAGGTACCTTGAACTTTGAACATACTTGTATACAAACCAACTGATGTAACCAACGTGACCTAGACCTACATCATGACCTTTTGCTCATACATATAATTCATGCTTCTTACCTCTGCTCGATCCATCTCTCCGGCGTTCTAATAAAGAAAGACAAATAACCCACGCGTTGCGTATTTCCATATCCATATGATATAGTAATTAAAAGAATTACATCAAACTTGGACGAAAACTTAACCGATAATAATAGGTTAGTTTTTCTTCACCGTTGTTTCAAATAGCGCATGCAAAGCAACAGTGATATAAAATGGTTAAAAATATAAGTAAATAATTACGTTTTAATCTTGAAATCAATGATGTAGGAAGTTGTCTTCATCACCTTCTTAAATGTTGATTACACTACGTCGGCTTGCCGGCTATCGGTGATGCGGTGTCAGCGGTATAACAGCAGACTTATTCCACGATATGCAATATGGAAGCATGGTATATAGGTATACTCAAAACTACGCGACGAACACGTGGTTCTTCAAATGCAACATGGTGTCGCTTCCGAAGCGTGAACAGACGATTGGGACGCGGTCATTAGACCGTAATTAGCAATTATTCGACCGTTGTCTATAGTATTTGATAATTTACCTACTTACACTTACAACAAACCTACTTAAATTTTACTATACTGTTATAGTAAAAAGTATATTCATCATATGGGTTCATAGCATTGAAAATTTGTACTATTCTACATAGCATTTTTTAGTTCGCTGTATATTATAAATTAATGGGTATATAATAAATTTGATGCTGAAGTCAAGTTTGTCCTCCGATTACTAAAAAATATAGTAATTTTTAATAAAAAAAATCTCTCCGTGTAAGTATATGAAAAGTAACAATTTATAATCATATATAATTTAAGCAATAATAAATCTTATCAAGTACTACTATTACTTATTCATATACTTTGTGATACACTATAATTTTTATTTGTATTTAAACTTATTTTCACATAATCTATCATATTTGAGAATTACGGAAGTTTTGGGTAAGTTCTATTATGGTTTTGAGGGTTTAACGAATTATATTGTTTTATATTATTAAAAAATTGTATTATATTATTATAATAATAGTAAAGAATCTCCTTATCTTCTGAAAATACATTATAAAATGTTATATTCTTGCAACCATCGTGTTCTCCGTTTTAGTGCGTTTCGATGTAAAATGTATGATTTGAGAGATCAACCTTTTTACATAATTCTAAACTCTACATGCACAATCTCCAAATATAATTTTTTAACTGTGACATTACGCCACAGGAACATTTTGCCACAGGTGACAGTTCGCCACAGTTACATTTTACCGCAGTTAACAAAATCATATATTTTCTAAATACCTAAAAACTCAAAATTACCCCTGTATACGATGTTCAGGTGTCAGGGTGACCCCCAGGTCGACGAAACACCGTCGGCAAGTATCAGCACCAGTTGTACTGTAAAAATACCTGACAACTCGAAATTGTCGCTGCAGACGATTTCCAGGTGTCAGGGTGACCCCAGGTCGACGAAACACCATCGGCAAGCATCAGTACCAGTTGTACTGCAAAAATACCTGAAAACTCGAAATTGTCCCTGTAGACGATGTCCAGGTGTCAGGGTGACCCCCAGGTCGACGAAAATCATCTGCGAGACACAGCACCTGCAGATCAACCCATCGTCCGCAATCTCCATCCATTATTTTCCATTTTATAACCATATATAGAATAGATATAGGAATTTGATGGAATCGATTTTATTTTTTTATTAAAAAATGGGTCTAATTCAAAAATCTCAAAATTTTTTTATCATGAATGTGTAGAATATTCAAAAAGAATCAAGTTAATTCAATCATATTTTCAATTTTTTATTTGCTTCAGGGTAAAAAAGCACCCATGAATGAAAAGTAATAAAGAAAATAAAGAAAAGAACATTAGTAAAAGAATTTTTTTAATTTAAAAAATATTTACTTCAATAGCGGAGCCGTCCAAGTATCAACCTCACTTTGTGCTGCTTAACTTTCATGATAGAAAGTCCATGGTGTTTGGTCAGAACACATCACACTATTAGTAAACTCAAATGTTAATGTCTAAGAGCTTCATTTTGCTGAATCAGGTATTTTTGCGTATTGTTCATGCTAAATATTTTAAACTTAGTTTCATAAAATATTTGACGAAGAAATTAATTTTTTGTCTATTCAAGGCAAGGGAATTTTTTAAACTTTTTTAAAACTATTAACATTAATTATCTATTTTTCATAAATTATAGATTTACTTTAACACTTTTAAATTTATTACCAGTCCGTTAATATATTTTATTTTTAGTTCGGTAAAGCTATCAATATTAAAAAATTACTAGCATTAATCTAAAGAAAACTATGCTAACAGCTAAAACTACTAGCATTAATTATTAATTTTTCATAAATTATAGTTTTACTTTAATGCTTTTAAATTTATAACTTGTCCGTTAATATATTTTATTTGTAGTTCAATAATGCTATTAATATTGAAAAATTACAAAAATTCCCTTGCCTTGAATAGACTCAAAAAATTAATTTCTTCGTCAAAATGAAGCTCTTAGACATTAACATTTGAGTTTACTAATACTGTGATGTATTCTGGCCAAACACACCATGGACTTTCAATCATGAAAGTTAAGCAGAACAAGGTGTGGTTGGTACTTGGATGGATGACTGCTATGAAGTAAATATTTTTTAAATTTGAAAAATTCTTTTTTTTCATTTGTGTCTCATTATTGGTAACCAACTTAATACTAATTTACTGTCCAATGAATTTTCTACGTTGTTTTCCGCGATTTTCATTGCAGTGGTTCAACTAAAAATAGTATGCACAATTTTATGTACACTATTTAGTCCGGGAGTCAGGGAGTTCAATAGCATATTACCAGGAAGTTCGTGCAAGAGTTAATTTTATCGCTGAAATATGTTGGTCGCCTTTTACTGAAAATATCCCTAAAGTCTCGACTTCGGACCCGATCGGGAACATTGTTATTATTGCAAAATAAGTTACGAAAATGGATTTTTTTCAGTTTTTATTGATTAACTTTTTTGTTACTCAATTTAAGCAAAAACAGGTAGGGGAAAAAGTTGATCAGCATTGAATTTTCTATAAGATACATATATTCTGAAATGCAAAATTAATGTTTTTTCCGGCTAAATTGTTAAACAAAAAAATTTTTTTTTTCAATTTTCACGTTGCCATGGTTTTTGTAAAATATGATCTCTATTTATCGGATTAGCCCTCAAAGATGACTTTTAGTACAGACAACGTAAAAATTGAAGTCAATTCTCGATATCTTAAAATGACATCTTGTTGCAAAATTATTTAGCCAAAAAGTTCAAACTGATGTCAAATTCGATCCAGGAACGATAATTGAATCAAACTATATTTAATCGACAGCATACGACGTAATTAACAAACGGTAAAAATAAATTTTCTTAATATTAATATTTAGCAACATTTTAAATAAAAAATTTTTTTTATTTTGGCCAATTTTTGAGTTAGAGAATCGCGACAAAATGCATCTTGAAGTACAGCATGAATTTTCATATAAATTTTGTTAAGATCGGACCAATAGGAGCCGAGATACAAAAATTTTTTCAACCGTCGATTACGCCGAAACTACTTGATATTTCTAGTCGAAATTTGGCACAGAGCTTATTGAAATCATACTCTAAATGATTACATTTTACCCGATAGCTCGATATGCTTTAGTTCGTCTAAAACGACCGACGAAAAATATGAATTCATCGCGCGCGGCCGCGCGGCTGTTCCGGCGGAGCGGCGCGGTGGTGGGGGGAAAATCGCGCGGCGGTGAACAGAATTCATATAAATTAGTTGCAATTTGTTTATCTCGGTAACCAAAGCTGCTATTGCAATAAATTTTTTTTTCATTTAACGTGTTTTTTCTCAGCTTTAACGTAATACTAATTAAGTTATCATAGGTACAAGGCAAACACTACAAATTACCAATTCTTCTGAAAAGAATGTTTTTTGGCTACATACACAACCTGTGTACGCACACATTGTACTGCTATAATCATAAAAATATATAAATTTACCATATAAAGGTCGGGTAGCGCAATATATGCGTATAAAGGTTGTGTATGTAGCTAAAAAAGATTCTTTTTCAGAAGAATTGGTAATTTATAGTGTTTGCATTGTACCTATGATAACTTAATTAGTATTACGTTAAAGCTGAGAACCGAGATAATCAAACTGAAACTAGGGTGTATGAATTCTGTTCGCCGCCGCGCGGCTTTCCCCCCACCACCGCGCCGCTCCGCCGGAGCAGCCGCGCGGCCGCGCGCGCTGAACTCGCATTGTTCCTCGGTCGTTTTAGATGAACTAAAGCATGTAGAGCTATTGTGTAAAATGTAATCATTTAGAGCAGGATTTCAGCAAGCACTGTGCCAAATTTCAACTAGAAATATCAAGTAATTTCGGCGTAATCGTCGGTTGAAAAAATTTTTGTATCTCGGCTCCTATTGGTCCGATCTTAACAAAATGTATATGAAAATTCATGGTTTTTTATGTACATCAAGATGCATTTTGCCGCGATTTTCTAACTCAAAAATTGGCCAAAATAAAAAAAGTTTTTTATTAAAAATGTTGCTAAATATTAATATTAAGAAAATTTATTTTTACCGTTTGTTAATTACGTCGTAAGCTGTGGATTAAATATAGTTTGATTTAATTATCGTTCCTGGATCGAATTGGACATCAATTTGAACTTTTCGGCTAAATAATTTTGCAACAAGACGCCATTTTAAGATATCGAGATCGGGCTTCAATTTTTACGTTGTCTGTACTAAAAGTCATCTTTGAGGGCTAATCCGATAAATAGAGATCATATTTTACAAAAACCATGGCAATGTGAATATTGAAAAAAAAATTTTTTTGTTTAACAATTTAGCCGGGAAAAACATTAATTTTGCATTTCAGAATATATGTATCTTATAGAAAATTCAATGCTGATCAACTTTTGACCCTACCTGTTTTTGCGTAAATTGAGTAACAAAAATGTGAATCAATAAAAACTGAAAAAAATGCATTTTGGTAACTTATTTTGCAATAATAACAATGTTCCCGATCGGGTCCGAAGTCGAGACTTTAGGGCTATTTTCAGTAAGTGGCTACGAACATATTTCAGCGATAAAATAAACTCTTGCACGAACTTCCTGGTAAAATCGTAGGACTCCCGGACTAATTGTGCATGCATTTATGCACGTTTCTATACAGGCAAAATCTGTGTAGAAAACCATGCATAAATTTGTGCACATATCTGTGTACAAAAGTATGTATAAATGTATGAATAAATATATATTTTTTATATACTGTAGTATTTAAAAAATTTGTATATGTTTTTGTACAGGTAATAGTATTAACCTATGCATGAAAACTCTGCACGTATACCTACACAGATCATTACATGGAATCTATAAGAATATCTGTAGGAGCCATATCTTGAATCCATCATAAAATTATGTACGTTTCTGTATATGTATTTGTGTAGGTTTATCTGCACAGATTCCTAAACAGTTTCTTATATAATTCCATACAAAACACTGTGCAAGATTTTCTATATGATCTTCTGCTGGTTTTTTTCATAAGAGGAGTCTCATTGGGAAGATTTTCCATCCTGATTGAAGCTTTTTCAGTACCCGGATCCAGAGATATCATACGGCAAGTAAGTAAAGTTACATAAATTCATTATTTTATAACTTATTTAATATATAGAGTCATTAGTTATAGACATATATATATTTTGCTGGTACAATTGAAGTGTTTTATGTATATAATAATCAGAAATAGTATATTACGTGCCTAGGGAGGAAAAAACTTGGAGAGTCCATATGTCGTGTACACGAAAAAGATGTAATTGGACGTTGTGTTGCCAGAGACTTTTGAAAAAGATAATCCTCGCAAAATTAGAGATAAGAATGGCGCCCCTGAATGAGTTGAAATTAAATGTTTTTATGAATAATGTGCTTGTTGGCTTAATCGCTCTCTGCGAGACAATCATGTGGTTAAAATAAAAAGGCCCTTTTTTCCTTATATCGTCAACGTTTCGGCGATCACTGTCACCCTCATCAGGACACTGTTGAAATTTTTTATTATAAATATAAAATATAAAATTACAGAACAATTTTTAAACAATTGTAACAGACGCGTAGGTAGGAGTGCGCGAAGTACATGAGACAGGTTTGCGTTTAAATCCTCTTTATTCAAGTTCAGAGAAGAGCACTGCCCTTGTTTGCGGTCGCCGGTGTTCTGCCTGCGTCGTCTACGAGCCGTGGCTCGTAGACTCGCAGTCACGCAGCCAAGGTGCAGGCATGCACTTCTTGACAATGAGAAGCTCTTGGCCGGCCTGTTCTCTGCTGATGCTGCATCCGGTGCAGCGGCAGCTCCGGTTATCAGGCCGACTCCGGTTATCAGGCCGGCTGGTCACCCGAGCTTTTGCTCGTACGTGACACAATATTATCAGAGAACTTACATATCGGAGCTGTCGTGATTTTTGTACATCTCAATGATGTTTTCCCCCGGCTATTTAATAGCGGGCGACGAGAGAGGCCGAGCGGCACAATTATTATTTATATTGCTTGTCGGCTACTTTCTCAGAAGTGAGGAAGTAGTCAACAACCGCCGCTTATATATATTGCGGACGATCAAATGTGTGTACACGTTATTGAGTTGTTGGGTATCCTCCTCTTTATTTAACCATATTTTATAGTAAAGACAATGTCATTTCCGAGCATAAAGGAAAGTACAACCATGATTTCAATTTCGAAGATTATCGAATTAAAGACAGAGAGAGTAATCTAAATAAAAGATTGGTCTCGGAAATGATGTACATACATTTACAGAAAAACGTTATAAATAAAAAGGAGGATACCCAAAAACTGAATAACGTGGACACACATTTGATTTACCAGCTTAAGAGTTAAATGTGAATACATGTATTTTGTTTATGTACATCGAACAGATGAGGTGATGTCACTTGTAAACAAAACCGTGTGAAAGACCGCGAATCGTCCGCAATATATATAAGCGACGGTTGTTGACTACTTCCTCACTTCTGAGAAAGTAGCCGACAAGCAATGTAAATAATAACTATGTCGCTCGGCCTCTTTCGTCCCCCGCTATTAAATAGCCGGGGGAAAAAATCATTCAGATGTACAAAAATCACGTCAGCTCCGATAAGTAAGTTCTCTGATAATAATGTTTAAAAATTGTTCTGTAATTTTATATTGTATATTTATAATAAAAACTTTCGACAGTGTCCTGATGAGGGCGACAGTGATCGCCGAAACGTTGACGATATAAGGAAAAAAGGGCCTTTTTATTTTAACCCTTTTCCACATGATCCACATTAAACAACTACCGAGGGATAAAGTCATATTTAGATTGTGTGACATACACATCTAAAATACATTTTTATGAATATTTGCTTCAGTTTAACCTAATATCCTGAATTGAAGGAGAACTAATTTTAGACAAGGCGGTGGCGGCGACATCATTTTATTAATTTTATTAATATAGAAAGGGATATTATTTCGGGAAAAACAATATTTTTTAAAATTATTAATTCTAATTGATTAATAACTTGAATTATGTATCGAAACAAAGTGTGTGTAATCTAATTTCATATAGCAAGATGATGTTAATTGAGAATATTTTCCATGATTTTATATAAATTTGCTTATTATATTGCGACAAGGCGCCCATCACATACAAGCATGAACGCCTAGCGCAATGCCGTGCACACACACGAGCATGCGAGCGCACGGCAACGCGAGGATCGAGGCGGCAGGAGCCGCACACGAAACCGCTAGAGGGGAAAGGGGGAAAGAATTAGGAGAGAGAGAGACTCGAAGACATTCGAGCCAGCGCGACACAGCGCCGAAGAAAGAGAGAGCGCGCTAGCAGAAACGCGCGAAGGAAAGAGAGAGACAAGCGAGAGACGCGACAGCGTGATAGAAGACGCTGCCGCGCGAGAAGGAATGGGGAGAGTTTTCGGACTAATTAGTGTCCGAAAACTAGACGAGCGCGCGAAGGCTCGCCAGATTACCTCTCGGCTTTCGACCCGACCGCACGCGCAGAAACTCACCCGTGCACAGCCGAGCCCGCTGCCGACTGCCCACTGGGAGGCCCACGCCGCTGCAGGGCCCAACACTCGCCACCGCTGGCCTTGCCTCCCAGGGACATCACGCAGGAGCCACACCGAGGACCACGATCCGGCAGCCACCGCTGGCCGAGCCGCCCGCTCCGTGCCAGCCCTCGAGCACGACGACGCCATCCGCAGAGAGGAGCACCCAGGCGAAGCGCCGGCCGACCACGGACCAAGAACACCCCGAGCCTGTAAGTGTCGGCCCCGCGCCCTTGTCTCTCTCTCTCTCGCGACGAAGGTCGGGGCGCAAGAGCCCCCAGCGCGAACGTAGCTCAGGGCTAGAATTCCGCGCACGCGAGCACGCGTGAGCCATCGGCCGCGCCGGACTCGATCCTCGTGTCGCCCAGCGCGACTACCGAAAACGCGGACACGATAACGCGAGCGCGCGTTACATGTAATTACTTTTGGCGGAAATAAACACGCGAGTGAGCGCAATCTGCCCACTCGCCCCAAATCTAAAAGCGCGTGTTTTACTCCGCACACCTACATCCTAGCACCCGAGGATCCCCCCAGCCCGCCGAGGAAGCTGAGCAGCCGAGCAGGGTCAGGAGACCGGGTACGAGAATCTTTTGTGCGCACGGCACCTCCCCAGCGCGAGTTGCAGCTAGGAGCAGCCCGACGAAGCCCTGGCAGGAGCCGCGTCACAATATTTACAATATTTCTTGAAATGAAAAGAATAAGGGCACACTACCAAACATTTGTCCTAAGATAACCAGACTCACAGATTCTTTTTTATAAATGAACTCCACTGAAGTGTTTTAAAATTTATGAATGTCGGAAATTTGGTATTTTATTTTTACATGATTTTTTTTGGGTGTCATTGAGGCTTGTAATAAAACACGTATCTTTACTTTACATTACAGCAGTATTATCGTAATTTATTTATTTACCATGAAATTGAGTATATCATAATTGGCAAGAGAGAGATGAAAACATAAATGTTTAATGTTTTTTTGAATTTATATATTTGCAATCAATGCAATGGGTATTGGATGAAACGAATAATACACTCACCTTTAAACACAAATGTATCACCCTCAGCGGAATTGAAAATTGTGTCTAGTTTTGGAGTAGAACACAATTGAGAATCTTCTTCGCTTGAAGGAGGTAAATGCGTTGTTCTTTGATGAACGTTCGATTCATCTCCATCCTCACTTTTAGACCCGTAAAGTGCCTACAAATTATAATTCATGAAACTTTATTTTTAAAAGAATTTATATTAATAAGAATAATGTAAATAAGTTAATGTTTTTTATTTTATGAATAGAAATCTTTTGAATGCATTCATACCCAAATAATGCCATTTAATAATTTAATATGTCAAAAATATAATTTATAGTGTTAAGACACACATACGGATACTCAGTAATGACACGAGTTTATATAAAAACGAGAATGTATTTATTTTTCTAATAAGAACGAGGCTTCTCGTATCGTGACTCGTAATCAACTGAAAGAAAACAAACAACATGATGTTTTTCTAACATCGTAACCTAGCGATCTAAGAACGAACATGGGAGGATTGTAGAATACAACATTACCCCCCTTGTTTTCAGGTTGTCGTCCCGACAATCTTAAATAGAAAACGAAAGTGCATACGTCATCTTCAAGCGGGTTTTTCTTCGTTTACCTAAGAGCCCGTCTCTTGAATTGGTCCGCCTTGAATCTTGAAAATCATCTTGAATCTATCTTGATATCATCTTCAAACGTCTACTTGTCGAGCGGGGGGGGGGGGAAGGGGTTATAGGTTTTATTGATTATCAGAGTGTATCATCATCGTAATATTCGGACACGAGTGGGGAGCTGGCACGCCGTGGTACCTCATCTCTGTCCCTGCTCTAGCATTTGCCCTCCGGCTCACGGGAAAAACCACGGCTCAAAATAATCGTGAGCAGAGCAAACCATTTACCTACCACGGTAAGTCGCTAGTCGGTCAATATGAACGATCTTCTTTTTGTGTTTGTGGATCTTCTGAATGCAGAAAACGATGTCATTGATTTTCTTTATGATTTTGAATGGTCCTTCCCAGTTACTCTGGAGTTTTGGTGTTCTACCCTGGATCCGGCGGGGATTGTAGAACCAAACTTTCTGACCAGGTTGAAAATCAACGTGTCGAGCAGTTCTGCCATAATATCGTTTGGATCGGTGAGATGAAATCTTGATGTTTTGTCTTGCAAGATGGTGTATCGTGTTGAGTTTTGTCTTCAGTTTGTGTATGTAAGAGCCAGTGTTTACAGGTTCATCAATAGTCGGCGGAGATCCACGTAACAAATCCAGTGGAAGTCGCAAGTCGTTACCAGACATCATTTCAGCTACAGTAATGGCTGTTGTGGCGTGTATTGATGATCTGTAAGTTAAAAGATACAATGAAACACAACGATCCCAATCCTTTTGGCTCTCTGCTATGTACTTAGATAAATACTCGAGTATAGTTTTATTTTGTCTTTCTACCTGTCCGTTTGATTGAGGATGTAGTGGTGTAGTTATAATTTTTTGAATACCTGACCACTGAGATAATTCCTTAATCAGCCTACCATCAAAATTACGACCCTGATCGGTGTGAACTTCTAGAGGAACGCCGTATCTACATACAATCGCACGGACAAATACTTCAGCAACAATTTTTGTCCTCATATTAGAAAGCGGAAAGGCTTCAACCCATTTAGTGAAACAATCTGTCATTACCAACAAATATTTATTACCTAAAGAAGAAATGGGAGAAGGGCCTAAAATATCCATTTTTAGTCTTTCAAAAGGTAATTCTACGTTATAGATTTTCATGTGACCTTTATCTGAAGGAGCTTTTTTGCAATACATTTCAAACAGGATCTACACCAATTTTCAAAATATTTTTTACAAGAAGCCAAATAAAATCTTTTGCGAATTTTCTGAAGTGTTTTATTAAAACCAAAATTACCACCAGAAGGAGCATCATGAGCTTCTTGCAAAACAATGTTGATAAAGTTCCATGGAACAATCAGTTGGAAAATTTCCTTCTCGAGACCTGAAGAAATCCATTTCCTATAGAGAATATTATCTAGAAGAATTAAGGAGTCCCATTGTGACATATACACCTTTATAGATTCTTCTTCAGCAGAAATATCTTGCCATGATAATTTAACACCACTCATTTTACTATTTATAATAGTTCTAATAACATCATCTTGATCTCGCCAAACATTCTGTGGAATTTCCTGAAACAAGATGACTCCTGAAACGGGTTATTGTAGTACTTTCTCCATTAATCGCTTGAAAGTGGATGGGGCATTACACAGTCCAGAAGCCATAACGATGAATTGCCATAACCCATTACCTATCGAGAATACTGTCTTTTCCGGATCTTCCGGTCGATTTCTAACCAGCCAATATCCACTTTTAAAGTCTAAAGTCGAAAACTAAGATGTAATAGATAACTTATCTAATGTCTGATCTATCCTAGGTAATCGGTAAGAATCTTTGATCATTTTATCTCAAAGTAGCATCTTTCTTCTGTTTTAACACTAACGGGGAACACCAAGAACTAGAAGATTCCTCAATAACACCTTGTTTATGCATGTCACGAATCATTTTATCAACTTCTTTTTGCAAATGGAAGGGAACAGGGCACACTGATTGTTTAACAGGATAAGGGTCACTCAGTTCAATTTTATACTCTACAAGATTACAGTGTCCTGCAACATCATCTTGAAAGATATCCTGAAATTCAGTCAAAAATTGAGCGAATCTATCCTTTTGTGAAGAATCTAAATTTTGAGAGTTTTTTTGAAATACATCTTCTAATAAGCTTGGTACCTCACTAATTGTACTTGAAATCCTACAATATTTGGTTTCGGAGACATGACGGACTTATAAACATATATGGGTGATTCATTGTGAAATCGAACGATCAAAATTAAAATTTTTTTTCAACCATATTAAATCCCTTCAATCTGGTGAAATACACTTCCTAGAATTTTTTCAGATTTTTCGTATCGATTATCTCTGAGTTTCAGAAGGCCAAAGTTAATAAAATCAGGTTTTCTTGCATTTTTTGCTGATTTTCAAAAATTCATAGTTTCTCAGGGAAATATTTTTCACTATAGACATGGATAAAAGTTTTTTAAGAGAATGTTGTCTAGTTTTCAACAAAAAATACTTTAAAAGTCATATATCTACGTTGCAACTATGTTATAATACATTTATGCCTTTATAGTAGCAAAAGTGAAAATTTGCTCCGGACTACGACTACCAAAAAATTCCTGAAGATTCGTTTTTTCTACTTCTAGAACAAGATGGAGCTACTCCGATAAGCTAGAAATAAAAAAACTACTTATCTAAACCAAAAAATTGGATTACTTATCTAAAAAAAATTTGAACTCGGCGGAGAAAAATTATTCTGTTACCGAGAGAGAATGCCTCGCAGTCACCTGGGCGGTTAAGAAGTTTTGAGCCTATAATGAGGGTTACCGTTTTAAGGTAGTTACAGATCATTCAAGCATAAAATAGCTCCATAATTTACTTAATCCTAATGGTCGATTAGTCCGTTATTTAAGTACTTTGAGTATTTGTAGTGGTTGAAATATACTTTGTATAAGAGAGCCAAAGGTGTTTTTTTTCTTGATTTATCGCTATTCCTTTTTCCATTGAGATTGAATCGAACACAACCCAGATCTGGAGAATTAAGTGCCAACAGTGTGCGAGCGTGTGGAGTATCAACGCGAGACCGCTGTATTTCGAAAAGGCTGTTTTGCGAAATTTAGCAGAGAATCTGTGAGTACCAGCTTCGTTCTTAAGTTTTTCTCTCAGCAGTTACCAAGACTTTTAGGTTTCGTTTTAGCATTGCTGCTTTTGTGCTGGTTATGCACATATTTTGTATTGATTTTGTTACTAAACGTAGAGTTGAGAAGAATATACGTAGTAGCCTTTTACCTGCTAAATGCTTCTGTCAATTATTTTAGTCAGATTTTCCCTTAAGCTCCTAAATTTAAGAACCTACTAGTTTTTTTATTTAAGCAGTATTAACTGCATGCTAACGTGCGTAGATCGCCATTATGATGTACATTAATCTAATAATTTGGCCGTCATCACCGCCGGTGCCGATGTGAAAGACCATCATACCATCATTATTATACATATAATATTAAAAGAATAAATCACTACTTGAAATTATTTTATAGAAAAACCCCCCATACTATCAAAGTAATCTATAGAAATCAAATTTGAAATGGTCAATTGATAGGACTACACCCAGCGCTTCTTTCGACTACATAAAAGCTTGGTCCTTTTGTTTAAATTTTTTAAAGTTATTGACAAAAAGTTAAACATTATGATGTATTACTTAAGCTATAGCTAAAAAACTGATGTACGCATGCAAACACATGAATATGCGTTTCATTTATATGCGTAATATATGGTGTAACAAATGTTTTCGTAACATTCTTTATAAATTTTGAAAGGCAATAAAAGGCTTTACAATTTTATCTGATTACATTTATCGTTATTTGAATATGTCTCTGCTCACGAATAGGTCAAGTCAAATGGAATCAGTACTGGATTCCATCTTGAAATTCTTTCATTTTTTCCTATTCATAAGTTTCATTGAATTTCAACTTTCTTCTAACGATTTTAATACTGTTTGAAAGATATTTGCACATTTTTTAATTTAACCACAATACATTGAGTTGAGCACTTTTCTAATCAATATTTTTTTCTGCAAAATAATTCAGTAAAAATATATTCTAATAATAATAGATTTGTGAGATGAAAAATTAATATCTTTAAGAGTTCAATAGCTCCAATTGAAGGTCTGAAGGAACAATAAGAAAGATCCATTATGATTGCATAAATAATCAAGATTTTTTCTCTTATAGATTCAACGCTTAAAGATTAAGTTTCAACCTCGTGCCAGTTATCTGTGTGATATAGATTCTAATACAGGGACTGTCTTTTGCTGTTTTAATTATATAATTGATATGGAGAGTATCTATAATGATTAAAGCTTATTGCTCATAAGAATTAGTTTTAACTAAACTGAAAAATAAAATTGTTCATTAAATTTTAATAAAATATTTATAGTTTACCTGTATGCCTTGAACATCATCACTATCTAGTAAAAAGTCTGGGTCATATCCCCTATAAAATGGTGCCATCAGTGCAGACTTAACATCGCTATGACTTAGTCCAAGGGAATGACCAAATTCATGAGCAGCTACTTGAAATAAATTAGTTCCTCGAAAACTATTTATAGTCCAATGTTCACTATCATCAAAATGGGCATCTCCTCCATATACAGGAAAATAGGCATGTGCTAATGTACCACCAGGGCCATCAAATGGATCACCATCCCCATGTTCACCTCGTTCAAATCTTATTTCAATATGTACCTGAATAAAGCAAAATGTAGAATTATAAGGATTTTGTAAATAGATGAAGTTTCAAGTAGTATATTATACTATAATAATACATTATGCAGGTTATCACGAAAATAGTATTCAATAATTCGGAAATATTGATCGAAGTGTATATTGATTTGAAAATATCGTGGAATACTAAAATAGTTATCATACTATTTCTTTAAGTACATCGCAAGAATGTTAAAAGATTCATATAATCATTGCTTGTATGAAGGTAAAAATAAACCTTTTAAAGGTAAAAAGTTGGCAAGTATAATATATGGTCGTTTCTTTCTGTAAGAATTACCCGTGTAAAAATTTTAGTCTGGAACTAGTCTGGACAAAGTATTGCAAAATTAATTGCGCAGAGCTCTCGCCAAAGTATGGCAAAAGTCTGGCTATGCACACTTTACCAGACTAGTGACTAAAATTGTAAATAGTCTGGCGAAAAATCTATGACTTATTGCCAGATTATTTGCAAGACAAATTTTTGTCAAGATAAATAGTATGGCAAAATGTGCTAGACAAAATGCCAAACTATTTGCGAGACAAATTTTTGTCAAGACAAATAGTATGGCAAAATGTGCTAAACAAAATGCCAAACTATTTGCGAGACAAATTTTTGTCAAGACAAATAGTATGGCAAAATGTGCTAGACAAAATGCCAAACTATTTGCAAGACCATTTTAAAAATGCAAAAAGTATGACAATTAGACGCCAAACTTTTTTGCTAACTTTTTCCTGGATAATTTAAAATACTGGACTAAACAATAATAATGTGATATTTTATTATTTTTAAAATAAATGTTATTCTTGTTCAATATTATTAGCAGGCTCTACGACATAAATTAAATCATCGATATTTAATTGGAATAAAACAATTTCAATGTCTTGCACTGGAACTGCATATTGAACATTAAGATTGGCAGTACAAAAGTGAATAAAATTTATAGATTTGTTAATAATATCGCAACTAAATGTACATCGAGTATCGTATTGGTTAACAATTGCGTAACTCTTGCACATATTTTCGTCGCATTCAGTACAATTTTGCACGCACTCGCATTCACATATTTTCACAAACATTTCTATACAGCCTATATAACTATTTTCATTCAAAGCATATTTTACCACAGAAGAGTTTGTTTTTTTCTTGCGATTATATGATTTAGAGTCGATTAATAAGCCATCTTTGAGAAGTCTACTAAAGGTATGAATTTTTCGCTCATTTATATTAACGTTTCTAAAAGAGTACGCTATTACAGGCAGTATATAATTATTTTTTTTGCAATTACCGACAATAGAAATTTTCCTGCTTATATTTTGCGTTTTTAATCTGGATTTCGACTCTAAACTATTACAGTAGGAAAAAATAGTACTTTCTACTTTTAAATATTTTTTTTTTAATTCACTGTAATTCAAAAAAAGGGATACGGAGGAACATATTTGTAGTTCAGCATGCTTGGTACAGTGGACTAAGCTTTTAAGAATTCCATTCATATTTTCGAAGGGAAAGCAGGATGTAACATATAAAGGGCCCAGTCTTTTTACTGCTATAGGTAAATGAAGTAACAGATGTAAGTTACAGCTCATAAATTGTTCGCCATACAAATCGCTGAACTGTGAAACGTATTCATTAAGGAGGGTAGATGCTTCATCTATCATATTATTCGATACACTGGTTTGATTTAAGGGGTTATGCCTGAGTTAAAATTAAAAAAAAATCAAAATTTTTTTTATTTGATTTTTTTAAAGCAAATTTACTGTAGAATGAGCTGTCTTAGTCCTTTTTGCCCGAAAGAATTCTGTTACAAAGTTATAGGCAAAATATCAAAAAAATACAATTTTTCAAAATTGCGTATTGTTCATTTTTTGTCTTATAGCGCTTTTGATTATTCAAAACAATTGCGTTTTTGTAGAAAATGTAACATTCAATGTGTTCACAAATTCTTTTTGAAAATGCAATTTTATTTAAACAAAAAAAGCACAAATTGTTTACTAAATCATTACATACTGTAATAGCTAATTTTTATGAAATCGTAGATTTTTTTTTATTTTGAATGTTCAAAATAAAATAAATTTAGAATTTAAATTTAGTTTTGTAATTTAAATTTAGTTTTTTAATTAAAGATATGTGCAAATTTAAATTACCGCCTAAAAACATGGCACCTTACAGCATATAGAAAAGGAAATCACTGTTTTACCGACCTAGTCGAGATTGCATTCAGACATCAGCTGTTTCGTCTGCTGTCTGTAGTTTAATGCAAGCTGGATGTTGTGCTGTTGTGATAACTTCTGAGTCTCACTAGTGTTCAACTTTAGATAAGTGTTTTGTACTATAAACGACATATTATTTGTAAAGAATCTGTTCTTTGTGAGTGTATTCATTGTTTCAGGTATATGGGCTATAAATCTCTTGTGTACGAGAAGATGCCTATGTGTTATAAGAAGTCTATGTGAAGATGCATATGATGGTCTCAAAGTCTACTGTAATTGCTAATGATCCTATAAAGTAATGGTAAGGAATGACAATAATTATATTCATCTAAAAAATGCTGACTGCGAATGCTTACTAAAAACTTACATTTCAATTTCAGCTTTCGATACTAGTATATCTACATGTACAGCACCCGGATCTTCATACACACCTTAATATACAGGTATCTTATGCCAAAGTACAAGAAAAATATGCCAAGCAGTTCATGTAAGTACTACCAGTTAAATATACATAAGTGTCTCGATAAACTTTAAATGCATTTTTCTCAGTTTTGCCATTTTTATGATTTTAGGTCCTTTACCGCAGAATATCTCAGCATCCAGATGATGAATTGACACCAGAAAGGATGGAAAATCTTCTGAATATGTTTCTTCACAGCTTAAGCGGAGCAGAATTGACTAATACAAGGTAAAAGTCAATGTTACGCCTGTGAATATATGTAATATTCACTATAATAACCAATATAATCAATTTATGAGTTACTAAATATTTATAATTTATATTTGATAGAAAAGTCTTCCGCTTAAGCTGTGAAGAAACATATTAAGGAGATTTTCCATCCTGTCTGGTGTCAATTCATCATCCGGATCTTGAGATATCCTGCGGCAAAGGGAAAAAAGTGCTGAAAATTAGTCTTTCATAAATGTAATTGTTTACAATGTAAGTATAGATATATCATTTTTTTAAAATAGTTAAAAATATGTTTAATACCTACATTTTAAGTAGGAGAAAGATTTTTTTTTCTATCCCCTGGGCGAAAGTACATTGTTTCGCCGTCTGCTTAGACAAGAAAAAGGAGTACTTTTACCTATTGATAAATCGATGACGATCGCGCTGTGAAAGTAGCGCCAATTTCAAAGCGTCGTACTATATTTTCGCTCTATGGTCGAGTCACATCAAAACAAGCGAGTCAAATCACATCGTATCAAAGCTGAGAGCTTATGCAGCACGAGGTTAAGTCTTAAAAACTTGCTACGAGTAATCAAAAAAGTACAGTATGGCTAACACAAATATAACATCTGATGACGATAGTTCTACCGACGAAGAAGAAGTGCTTAGAGATTTTGATAAAGAAGCAAAAGTGCAACTGATCGAAGACAAGAAATCGTTTTCAAAGAAAAAGTGAATAATGCTGATTCAGAAAATTTTTTCAAGAATTCGTGCATTAAATATGAAAATTGTACTTTTCATGGTAACATTGTAAATAATTTTTATTCATGTGAAAATTGCAATAAATAGATTATTATTTTTATCTGAAAAAAATTTGCTACTTTGAATCTTCTAATCATCAATTTATCAATATTGTCTTTCTCTTCTTTTATATTGCTTTTTATTTAAGCAATTTACAATAATCTGCTTGTTTATGTATTTTCGATGCCCGCCCCGACCAGCAGCACTCGCTTCGCTCGTGCTGCAAATGTCGGGCGGGCATCGACAGTCCTTAAACGCGCATAACCTACAAGCAATCTGATAGATTTCGTTTTTTAAATGGATCAATGTACTTTCGACCGGGGATAGAAAAAAATACTATTTCTTACATGGGGGTAAAATGTAATTCCTGCACGCACGTTTATGACGGCCTCGGCTTCGCCTCGGCCGTCATACCACGTGCGTGCGGAAATTACATTTTCCCCCCTTGTAAGAAAATCTACTTTTTCATACTATGAATAAATAATTTTTTTCAGCCCATTACTTATTAATGTCTTTTTTACAGGTTTAACTCAGGTATAACCCCTTAATAAATAGATTCCTAAGACTAACAGTTTATGATGGTTAAAAAATATTGGATCCATGATATCATGCAGCAAAACAAGGCTGTAAATTAAAAGAAAAAGTTTTAGCTCGGAAGCTTTCCAATAAGCGAAATCGGCAACACTACGCGGCATTCTAGCGACAAAATAAGGTGGGCGTATCTTTACAAGGCGCTTATTTATAATGTTTAAGAATTTAATTAGAGATGAAGGATGGTCGTGATTTTCTGACTGAAACCAGAACCAACCGAGCTTTTTCATAAGACCTACGTATGCGCAATGCATTACATCAATGGCCGTACTTTCAATATATTTATATGTAAAGTTTGCTAATTCAGTTGGTCCGTGTATACCAAAATTCGAGTCCGATCCTATTGCATTTTTCGCCAATTGAATACATTCTTCAGATATTCGTAATTCTAAATTATTACTGTACGGATATACATGTACGTGTTCAAGTCTTTCGCCTTTTTCCTTACAATACTGACAACCATAATAGCCATTATACAATTTCATATTTAAAAAATGTGCCTTAGCACATAGATCGCATGTACCGCACATCACTACCCCTTTTACTCGAATAATATCAATGCCATTAGAAAGAGAAAATGAAACTCCTTTGTACAACTTTTTTAAACTATCTGTAAAAACACTCATGTACAAATTAGCTTCGGGTTTCGTTGGACCAAACCAAAGTCCAGCAAATATCATATTTTCACGCTTAAACCTATGTACGAAAGGAAGTTCATTTATAGCAAAATAAAACGGCCAAATACTCAATTTAGAAGACTTGAAAAGGGGAACACCATCTGTGTTCCATATCAGAGATATATTATCGCCGTTAGCAAGGAACCCTTTGTTAATCAACTTTTTATAAATTTCACCATCGTAGATATCTTCAAAATTATTATCATTAACTTTATGACGTGTAAATCTGTCTGATAGTAATTCACGAAAGCCTGAGCGTTTATACAATTTTTGTAATTGACTCAAAATTGGAATTTCCATAAAATAGTTACTAGTTGCTAAATTTTTACATTCTGGACATTCTTCTTCTTCCGCGTTTTCTCGTTTTGAAAAACAATATGCACAGTAGTAATGTTTTACGATGTTTTGATATCTCTAAATATCTTTTTAAATTTGTACAATGATTTAACGCAGGAGTGCGGTTCTATGCAGTTTTTATACTCGTAAAAATATTCAGGCCTTTTCGGCATGATGTAAACAATAGCTTGTTGATATTTCTTTTTTGGTTAGATAGTAGACTGACGTTGGCTGCTTTGTTTACCCAATGAAGATGGTTATTATTGATATTTCAGTAGCTTATTTTTTATTCGAAAAAAGCTATAGCTACGTGTAAAAACGTAACCTTCATTCTGCATTGACGTATTGCAACCGCTTAGAGTATATGAAATAAAGAGATTGCGTATCTGAGGGAAAATGAACGCTAAGAAGTACCATTTGGTAATGTGGACTTCAGTGGAACCGCATACGACGAGCGTTTTATCTGATAGCAGAGTGCGTGTCGGCAAAAAGAAAGTTACGGGTAAATGGGGCGATGAATGGTTCGAAGCAAGAATTTTGAAGACTAGCGGTAAGTACGCAAGTAGATAAATTAAGTACAGAAATTAAATTTAGTTAGAAAAAATGATTTTTGTTTCATATTAGCCGACAAAGAATTTCTCGACAATTTAGAAGTTAATACAAGCGGCGAGATCATGTCGAGTTACAAAAGGGAGTCATTTCCTGATGCCCTCATTTTAGAAAAACGAAATGAAACGAAGAAAACTCGACAAATTACTGTTGCCAGATCGAAGGCTAGTGTAAATCTTCAAAAATGTATCGCAGAGAAACATTCAATATTCTCCGATGCAGAAGAAGAAAATATGGAGCTGGGAAATGAAAATGCGGTGAATATTGCGTCAAAAGAAGGTACGATTTAACTATGTGTTAGCGTTGTAATTTATACAGGCCTTCACTATTTCTCTATGATTATAGTTGAAGACGAACGAGAATCCGAAGATGGGGAGAAGGGAGAAGAGGATATGCAGAACGGTGAAGGCGCAAGGGCAGAAGAACACGATGACGAGGACGATCAACAGGGTGTAGAAGTAGACGATCACCAGGTAGATGAGCAGGGTGATGCAGAGGCAATGAACGGTGCAGAGGAAGTAGATGGTATAGAGCCAGGGAGAAATGTCGAACCGAACGATGTAAATGATTTTTTAAGGAAAATGTTCGTTTCTGATCATTCAGAAGAAGGAAAGATAACAATTTTTCTAATTAAACTGTAAAAGTTATAATAATGTCTATTATTTAATTTAAAAAATTAATTTTTTTCAGATTAAACTTCAAAAGGGCTATAAAGAGTACATTGATATAGGAGAATTAGCGTACTTGAAGGAAACCTGGCGATCAAAACCGAAAGAGTTTGTAAGGCGGTTAATGAAACTGATAGTTGGTGCAAAAAACTTAAAGACGATGACATCAACTGGCCGAGCAGGAACAACGCCCATTCCGAGAGACGTTTTCAATGCTGTTTTGCGTAAGTGTATTTTCATTATTCACATTTTAAAAATAATGAAAATTTAACCGCTTTCACTATTATTTTTTAACGTCTCTGCTTGATTTGGTTTTTCAGTTTACGTTAATAAGAAGGCTCCCGCTGGGGTGCAAAAACTTTCTCCCCAGGAGTACAGAAGAATTTTGACAAATTTGTACAATACACTGCGCAATCCCAAAAAATATAACCTCAAGAGACGACCACTGCAATGATTGTAAACTAGTTTTGTTCACAAGACATTGAAATTGTATTCCAATTAAATATCGATGATTCAATTTATGTCGTAGAGCCTGCTAATAATATTGAACAAGAATAACATTTATTTTAAAAATAATAAAATATCACATTATTATTGTTTAGTCCAGTATTTTAAATTATCCAGGAAAAAGTTAGCAAAAAAGTTTGGCGTCTAATTGTCATCCTTTTTGCATTTTTAAAATGGTCTTGCAGATAGTTTGGCATTTTGTCTAGCACATTTTGCCATACTATTTGTCTTGACAAAAATTTGTCTCGCAAATAGTTTGGCATTTTGTTTAGCACATTTTGCCATACTATTTGTCTTGACAAAAATTTGTCTCGCAAATAGTTTGGCATTTTGTCTAGCACATTTTGCCATACTATTTATCTTGACAAAAATTTGTCTTGCAAATAATCTGGCAATAAGTCATAGATTTTTCGCCAGACTATTTACAATTTTAGTCACTAGTCTGGTAAAGTGTGCATAGCCAGACTTTTGCCATACTTTGGCGAGAGCTCTGCGCAATTAATTTTGCAATACTTTGTCCAGACTAGTTCCAGACTAAAATTTTTACACGGGTAAAGATTAATTTTATAACTTTTAATAACCTTAATGTCACAAAAATTCTAAGAGTTTATTTTATCTATACGTTTATTTCATTGTTTTAATTAAAGTTCATTTTCGAACTCTCGATTTCCAACCCTTATATGGTAAAAATTCAAATCTATCTGTCCATGAAAATATTAACGCGTAAACATCTTCACGTTACGGGGCTGTTGGTCATGAGACTACCATTTCTTTAGTGTTACTTCTCCTATACCTTCGATTTTACATAAATTTCAATTTTAATTTTAACAAAAGAAAGTTATGATATCAATAAATAAATTGGCAAGTTCTTTTTTAAAAAGCATTCGACTTGAAATAAATAAATAAGTTTAGATGGTATGCGACTCTATCACTCGAAAGTATAGTACATAGAATAAAATGACTCTATCGCTCTACTCGAGTAAAATTGATTTTAGAATACAGGCTCTGCACTGCATATTCTCACATTGGAGATCTGTATGCAGGCAGGCCTCAAAAAAATAGAAAAGAGAGAAATGTAAATTTCTCTCTGTTGGCGTTTCGTCCAGCTGTCAGAGTGGACTCCTCAGTAAGGCTCTGACAGCTTCCTTAGACGCCCGCCACTTCGAAGAGAAGCGGCATTTATGTGGTCTCGGCCTGCGTTTTTCTCTTGCAAGAGAGAACTCTAGCATAGAGAAAAAGGCAGGTCGCCACCTAGCGGACACTTATAAGAGCCAGTGTCAAAGTTTAGATGGTATGCGACTCTATCACTCGAAAGTATAGTACATAGAATAAAATGACTCTATCGCTCTACTCGAGTAAAATTGATTTTAGAATACAGGCTCTGCACTGCATGTTCTCACATTGGAGATCTGTATGCAGGCAGGCCTCAAAAAAATAGAAAAGAGAGAAATGTAAATTTCTCTCTGTTGGCGTTTCGTCCAGCTGTCAGAGTGGACTCCTCAGTAAGGCTCTGACAGCTTCCTTAGACGCCCGCCACTTCGAAGAGAAGCGGCATTTATGTGGTCTCGGCCTGCGTTTTTCTCTTGCAAGAGAGAACTCTAGCATAGAGAAAAAGGCAGGTCGCCACCTAGCGGACACTTATAAGAGCCAGTGTCAAAGTTTAGATGGTATGCGACTCTATCACTCGAAAGTATAGTACATAGAATAAAATGACTCTATCGCTCTACTCGAGTAAAATTGATTTTAGAATACAGGCTCTGCACTGCATATTCTCACATTGGAGATCTGTATGCAGGCAGGCCTCAAAAAAATAGAAAAGAGAGAAATGTAAATTTCTCTCTGTTGGCGTTTCGTCCAGCTGTCAGAGTGGACTCCTCAGTAAGGCTCTGACAGCTTCCTTAGACGCCCGCCACTTCGAAGAGAAGCGGCATTTATGTGGTCTCGGCCTGCGTTTTTCTCTTGCAAGAGAGAACTCTAGCATAGAGAAAAAGGCAGGTCGCCACCTAGCGGACACTTATAAGAGCCAGTGTCAAAGTTTAGATGGTATGCGACTCTATCACTCGAAAGTATAGTACATAGAATAAAATGACTCTATCGCTCTACTCGAGTAAAATTGATTTTAGAATACAGGCTCTGCACTGCATATTCTCACATTGGAGATCTGTATGCAGGCAGGCCTCAAAAAAATAGAAAAGAGAGAAATGTAAATTTCTCTCTGTTGGCGTTTCGTCCAGCTGTCAGAGTGGACTCCTCAGTAAGGCTCTGACAGCTTCCTTAGACGCCCGTCACTTCGAAGAGAAGCGGCATTTATGTGGTCTCGGCCTGCGTTTTTCTCTTGCAAGAGAGAACTCTAGCATAGAGAAAAAGGCAGGTCGCCACCTAGCGGACACGAAGTGGCGGGCGTCTAAGGAAGCTGTCAGAGCCTTACTGAGGAGTCCACTCTGACAGCTGGACGAAACGCCAACAGAGAGAAATTTACATTTCTCTCTTTTCTATTTTTTTGAGGCCTGCCTGCATACAGATCTCCAATGTGAGAATATGCAGTGCAGAGCCTGTATTCTAAAATCAATTTTACTCGAGTAGAGCGATAGAGTCATTTTATTCTATGTACTATACTTTCGAGTGATAGAGTCGCATACCATCTAAACTTTGACACTGGCTCTTATAAGTGTCCGCTAGGTGGCGACCTGCCTTTTTCTCTATGCTAGAGTTCTCTCTTGCAAGAGAAAAACGCAGGCCGAGACCACATAAATGCCGCTTCTCTTCGAAGTGGCGGGCGTCTAAGGAAGCTGTCAGAGCCTTACTGAGGAGTCCACTCTGACAGCTGGACGAAACGCCAACAGAGAGAAATTTACATTTCTCTCTTTTCTATTTTTTTGAGGCCTGCCTGCATACAGATCTCCAATGTGAGAATATGCAGTGCAGAGCCTGTATTCTAAAATCAATTTTACTCGAGTAGAGCGATAGAGTCATTTTATTCTATGTACTATACTTTCGAGTGATAGAGTCGCATACCATCTAAACTTTGACACTGGCTCTTATAAGTGTCCGCTAGGTGGCGACCTGCCTTTTTCTCTATGCTAGAGTTCTCTCTTGCAAGAGAAAAACGCAGGCCGAGACCACATAAATGCCGCTTCTCTTCGAAGTGGCGGGCGTCTAAGGAAGCTGTCAGAGCCTTACTGAGGAGTCCACTCTGACAGCTGGACGAAACGCCAACAGAGAGAAATTTACATTTCTCTCTTTTCTATTTTTTTGAGGCCTGCCTGCATACAGATCTCCAATGTGAGAATATGCAGTGCAGAGCCTGTATTCTAAAATCAATTTTACTCGAGTAGAGCGATAGAGTCATTTTATTCTATGTACTATACTTTCGAGTGATAGAGTCGCATACCATCTAAACTTTGACACTGGCTCTTATAAGTGTCCGCTAGGTGGCGACCTGCCTTTTTCTCTATGCTAGAGTTCTCTCTTGCAAGAGAAAAACGCAGGCCGAGACCACATAAATGCCGCTTCTCTTCGAAGTGGCGGGCGTCTAAGGAAGCTGTCAGAGCCTTACTGAGGAGTCCACTCTGACAGCTGGACGAAACGCCAACAGAGAGAAATTTACATTTCTCTCTTTTCTATTTTTTTGAGGCCTGCCTGCATACAGATCTCCAATGTGAGAATATGCAGTGCAGAGCCTGTATTCTAAAATCAATTTTACTCGAGTAGAGCGATAGAGTCATTTTATTCTATAAATAAATAAGTGTTTAAAAGGGGGAGGATTATAAATATATATGTATTTATGTAAATACTTGTTGCAGCATGTAAAAAGGTGGATAGCCTGTGAAAAAGTACAGTCGGGTACAATTAAAAATTTGAATAATTGCGACTGCTGCCACGTTCTGCGCATTCTAACTGACGTTTGGTGACCGATCACGATGGCGCCGTACTTACCATGGGAGATTAGGCCACCATTCTTCCGGTAAATTGGGCGTTGCGTGATGGGTCACAAACATGCGCAGAACGTAGGGCCAATATGTTATTATTCAAAGTTTTAATTTAACCATGGAACATGTAATAGAATGGCATAATGTTCTTTCATGACATTATCACATGACAAATGTGCCCATAATATGTGGTAATATCATGTTTGTCTAAAATTATTATGTAATTTAACACGATTGTTTCGCATCATGAAAACTTTTTCTTTTATTTATGGAAGCAACGAGCGGATGTACAATCTACTCTACTTAGCAATTCAGTAAATGTGTTACTATCCTTATTTCATTAAAAATCTATGTCTATAGGACGATTATGTGGGGACACAGCCCGCACGGCGGCAGCACCTCTCGGCAGAGAGAGAGGGAGAGAGAGAACAGCTCGAGAGCCGAGCTCGCCCCGCTTCCCCCTGCGCGACAGTCCACGCTGAGAGCCCGAGCACTAACCACCACCCAGCACCACTGGCAACACAGAACCAACAGAATAAAGATACTACGTACAAACTTGAACCAACGGCTTTATATCGCGGATGCCCCGCTAGCGTGGGGACACAGCCCGCACGGCGGCAGCACCTCTCGGCAGAGAGAGAGGGAGAGAGAGAGAGAACAGCTCGAGAGCCGAGCTCGCCCCGCTTCCCCCTGCGCGTCAGTCCACGCTGAGAACCCGAGCACTAACCACCACCGAGCACCAGTGGCAACACAGAACCAACAGAATAAAGACACTACGTACAAACCTAACAGCGCAACATCATTCGCCCGAGAGCCCACGCATCCCTGCCCTCCCCCTTCAATTATATACAATTATATGTGAGATTTAAATTCTGTTGATTTACATACATTTAAAAAGAACAGGAACAAATTCTATCATGTAGAATGCAATTTCTTTTACGGAAAAACTTGTCGTTCCGTCCTATCATAGATAACGATGGATACCATCTTCAAATTATGCAAGGTTAACCAAAGTAACTTGTTCATGAAACATCGTTAAAAAATCTCTGAATCGATTTTTCATTCTATATGTATTGATTACTGTCCTTAACCAATTTTTGAAGAATTCAAACTTAATCTTGCAATCATTCTAAGCTCAATTTTCGGTTATTTGTATGTATGTTTTACAAACCTCTGTTAGTATTATCGGAAGATTGCAGGAAGTTGATTAAAAAAAATTGTAACTATTATTACATATTAAAAAAATGTTATAAAATAAATTTCTATGACTCAAGTTGGAAAATAAATAAGCTTAAAAATTTTAAATTAATATTTATGTAGTTTACAGCTTTTAAATCTTTACTTAATTAAAAAATGGAATTCCAATTATTATTATTTAAGACCATCGTTCTCTTAAATTAATATAATGTTTTGAGTAGTATCCATTATAGGATAATAGGACAATAAATTAAATATATTAAAAATTTTATGATATCAAGGGGCGCGGTAGCGCCACGACGGCAAGTATAAGGTACGTTCAGTACGCACGCCGCCGTCGGGCGCTAGCCAGACCCTATTATACATCTCATAGGCATTGTTCGAAACTTGACTTACGGTTTTCTTCACTTTGACAGCATTATTTGTCACATAGAAATGCTCAAACGAAAGCTTGAGACGAAACTAATAAAATCACATCAGGGTCATATTTTGTGAAATGGCTTCTATTAAATGTTATTCTTAAGTGAAAGTTCCGGTTCATGAATTCTCGTCAAAAACAATCTTCTCCCTGATAAATTGTTTTCCGCCATACGTCATCATGTGTGACGTCAGCGCTATAGATATATACTTGTGTACAGATATGTGGTGCAGACGACGATTACAATATAACACAGTGCTAAAGTATAGATAATGTTCTATACAGTTATTTAATTATGGAAATTAAAGATCTTGATAACACTTATATAGACAAAATACTAGTAGCTTTACTGCATACTCTTAAGACGTGTTGATATTATAATCGTCAGATCAACAAATAATATATCTTCTTTCCTCTTGTGAATAAGTGATCGAACACAAATACTGGAAGAATATGTGATACTTATAGATCAAGTTGGAAAACAAATAATTATGTTAGGATGAATGTCTTCTTTTACCTATTCAATGAGTTAATCACAATCACTCAAATCATGATGCTTATACATCAAGCTAAAAAATCCGAAACTCTCATGTATGAAAATATGAACGTGTAACCATCTTCGCGTTAAGGGTCTGTTGGACAGATTACCATTTCTTTAGTGTCACTTCTCCTTCGATTATCTATACCTTCGATTTGACATAAATTCTCATTTTAATTTTAAGAAAAGAAAGTTATGATATCAATAAATAAATTGGCAAGTTTTTTGTTATAAAAAGTAATTGTTTTCAAATAAATAAATAACCGATTAAATTGAGGAAGGATTATAAATATATGTGTTCATATAAACACTCAATCAAATTGCAGCATGTGAAAAGGTGGATAGCCTGTGAAAAGGTACAGTCGGGTACAATTAAAACTTTGAATAATTGCGACTGCTGCCACGTTCTGTACATGTAATAGAATGGTATGATGTTCTTACATGACATTATCACATGACAAATGTGCCCATAATATGTAGTAATATCATGTTTGTCTAAAATTATTATGTAATTTAACAAGATTGTTTCGCATCATGAAAACTTTTTCATTTATTTATGGAAGCTACGAGCGGATGTACAATCTACTCTACTTAGTAATTCAGTAAATGTATTGCTATCCTTATTTCATTCAAAATCTATGTCCAGGGCGATTATATACAATTATATATGAGATTTAAATTCTGTTGATTTACATACATTTAAAAAAAACAGGAACAAATTCTATCATGTAGAACGCAATTTTTTGACGGAAAAACTTGCCGCCCCGTCCTATCATAGATAACGATGTATACCATCTTCAAATTATGCAAGGTTAACCAAATTAACTTGTTAATGAAACACCGTTAAAAAATCTCTGAATCGATTTTTCATTCTATATGTATTTATTACTGTCCTTGACCAATTTTTGAAGAATTCAAACTTAATCTTGCAATCATTCTAAGCTCATTTTTGGTTATTTGTATGTATGTTTTACAAACCTCTGTTAGTATTATCGGAAGATTGCAGGAAGTTGATTAAAAATAATTGTGACTATTATTACATATTAAAAAAATGTTATAAAATAAATTTCTATATATGACTCTAGTTGGAAAATAAATCAAGTTTAAAAATTTTAAATTAATATTTATGTAGTTTACAGCTTTTAGTTTCAAATCTTTACTTAATTAAAATCTTTACTTAATTAAAAAATTCCATTGTTTATTATTATTTGAGGCCATTGGTCTCACAGTTTAATATAATGATTTGAGTATTACGCATTATAGGATAATAGGACGATAAATTAACTATATTAAAAATTTTATGATATTCTTAATTACACTGACATTTAGTGGTTCATCGATTATCTATGATAGGACGGGGCGACAAGTTTTTCCGTCAAAAAATTGCGTTCTACATGATAGAATTTGTTCCTGTTTTTTTTAAATGTATGTAAATCAACAGAATTTAAATCTCATATATAATTGTATATAATCGTCCTGGACATAGATTTTGAATGAAATAAGGATAGCAATACATTTACTGAATTACTAAGTAGAGTAGATTGTACATCCGCTCGTAGCTTCCATAAATAAATGAAAAAGTTTTCATGATGCGAAACAATCTTGTTAAATTACATAATAATTTTAGACAAACATGATATTACTACATATTATGGGCACATTTGTCATGTGATAATGTCATGTAAGAACATCATACCATTCTATTACATGTACAGAACGTGGCAGCAGTCGCAATTATTCAAAGTTTTAATTGTACCCGACTGTACCTTTTTACAGGCTATCCACCTTTTCACATGCTGCAATTTGATTGAGTGTTTATATGAACACATATATTTATAATCCTTCCTCAATTTAATCGGTTATTTATTTATTTGAAAACAATTACTTTTTATAACAAAAAACTTGCCAATTTATTTATTGATATCATAACTTTCTTTTCTTAAAATTAAAATGAGAATTTATGTCAAATCGAAGGTATAGATAATCGAAGGAGAAGTGACACTAAAGAAATGGTAATCTGTCCAACAGACCCTTAACGCGAAGATGGTTACACGTTCATATTTTCATACATGAGAGTTTCGGATTTTTTAGCTTGATGTATAAGCATCATGATTTGAGTGATTGTGATTAACTCATTGAATAGGTAAAAGAAGACATTCATCCTAACATAATTATTTGTTTTCCAACTTGATCTATAAGTATCACATATTCTTCCAGTATTTGTGTTCGATCACTTATTCACAAGAGGAAAGAAGATATATTATTTGTTGATCTGACGATTATAATATCAACACGTCTTAAGAGTATGCAGTAAAGCTACTAGTATTTTGTCTATATAAGTGTTATCAAGATCTTTAATTTCCATAATTAAATAACTGTATAGAATACAGCATTTATAATTTCGACTACATAAGAGTTGTCGAAGTTTGAAAATTAAAGTTGAATTTTAGAGTAAGCTCTAAGAATTTTTATTTTGTCTGTATGAATGTTAATAAAAGTTTGGTTTTGTCTGCATAAGTGTTATTAAGAGTTTTTTTTACATTAAGGTTATCAAGAGTTGTAAGATTAATCTTTAATTTTTACATGAAGAAACGACCTTATACTTGCCAGCCTTTTACCTTGAAAAGGTTTGTTTGGGGGGGGGGGGAGAGAGATTTCACTACTTTTAAAAGGTATATATAATATGTAAATTACAAAGAATAGTTAACATCAACTAAATAAGTAATAAATTTAAAATATTAATGTACATTTGCTCATGGATTATTGTATTAATAATAATAATTATTTTTTAGACATTATCTGTAGAGTAAATAGTTTTTTTAGATCATTATTATTTACTAAGAGATCTATCTTTTCCACACCACCCTCGAGGTAAATAGAATAGCGCGTTTTTTTCCTTTATTGACACTAAATTTTATGTTAACTTCCATAATGATTTGTTTGGCAAATATACATCAAAGAAATCTGTACGTCTAAAATTATTGCTAATTACTTAACTGATAACTGCTTTCTTGAAAGCATTTGTACGTTACGTATACTATTGTCATGCAGACCATGAGTGATATAGCATTTTAATATTTATACAAGTTTATATCGTATCCTTCACAATTGTTCAATCTATGTTATGGAATAATGAAAATAATATTTAGAATAAAAAGAAGTATATGTAAGTTAATTTCCAATATCCCTATGATTCTTTATGATAGATGTATTATCATTTTTAATGCAACCCACCTAATTCGGTAAACGTTTAGAAAACTGTAATCGAATTCAAACTTTATGAAAACCTGTAAAAAATAGTGTCAGTCAAGTTGTGGTATCCCCTGTATGACTTTCACATAAATACTTACACGGTTGACATCATAAATTTAGTGTCAATATTGAATAGTGTCATTTAGCAAACAAGTTATAGTTTATTAAATATATTCTAAATTGAGTTCTATTGAGTTCTATTGAGTTCTATTCTAAATTGAATTGAGTCATTTAGCAAACAAGTTATAGTTTATTAAATATATTCTAAATTTATAGCTTTTAAGGTAAGATGTATTTAAAGCAATCAGCTACTAACGTAGTGTTTATTTATGAACTGCAATATATCTGTGGCTTGCAGGAAGAACCACTTAAGTGACATTTTGCGAAAAATTTTTTTATGTCGAATTCGAGGTGCTCTTAGTACCCTTTTTCATTATACAATAGTAGGATTTCCGAAATGCACAAATATTTTAAATGCCAGCCGATTGCATAATCACTTAACTGCATCTCTCGTAAAAATGTTACCGCAGAACCACTTAAGTGCACTCGTTTTTTTTATTTTTGTGCGAGATACACCGTGTGGAGTACATTAAAGCGGTATAATATATATCTAATTACCTATACCGATGTATTCGTCGGTTTTTTTAAATTTAAAAAAAATTTTTTAACGTTTTTAAATTTTTCAAAAATTGTCAATTTGCAAAAACAAAAAATTACTGGAATCGCTCTGATAAAATTCATACGTATTCCTTAGCTGATTCTAAGGACTTATTACTCTTGAAAATTTTTTCCAAAAGTTTGTGGTTTCTGAATAAAAAATTCGTAAAAGTCTTCGTAAAAAATTTTCAATTATAATATGCGCCAGTTTGACCACACCGAGGTTCAAAATCAACCGCCAAAGCACGTATCTTTTAGGTTTGGACATTTATTCCATTGGTTAGAGGGGTTCCAGATACATTGCAAATAAAAACGTTCTTGAAATCTCGAATTAAAAAAAAAATTGTGGAAAAACGATGCTTTTTTTCTTTCAACCGTTTTTTCTCATAGTTAATAATAATTTTCGAAAATTTTAATTACACCATTGGAAAGGGCATGAGTTAAACTTTAAAAATATGCCCCGCCCGAATTTTTTTAATCGCAAATTGCATTAGTTACGAGCTCTCAAAGAAAGTGACCGCATAACCACTTATCTGCAAAGTTCCCGCAGAACCACTTAACTCGAGTAATTTGTTTAGCTTGGGCGTCGAGAAAGAAACTATTTACAAATGTAATACTACGGTTGTATCCGTATCAGATACCTAATCAAATGAGCCAATACTTGGATCTTTTCTCTGACATTTCGATCTTACATATTACTCCAAACATTGAAATCGCTTTTTCTCGAAAACACGAAAATGTCACTTAAGTGGTTCTTCCTGTAAGCCACCGATATACACTAGAGTGACCTAACCAGGCATGGCCAAAAAATTCCATTCCGTTATGATCTGTTGAATGTATATAGATAATATAATTTGTCAAGCCAGTCACTTAGAGGGATAATCTAAGGATTTTCCAGTTGATACGGCTCAGCAGTTTTGAATTATTGAATTTTGAAATTTCTAATCTCTGATTATCTCAATACTGCTAAACTATACCATCTTCAAAATTCTTATACTATCCCTCTAAGTAGTGGGCTTGAAAACTTGTATGATCTTTTTACCTTTTAGGAAAAGAGACGCTCAACCCACATTCTGGAAACTGTCTGAACTCTGGGCATTCTGAAAATTAAAAATAACTATTTTTGAATTGAGCAAATCAATCAGAGGGATAGCATATGAAATTTAAAGTTAATCGTCTAGACCAATTTTTAGCTCTTCGATTTTGAATGCCTTATATGATGATTATTTTGAAATTGGTCTATATGGTAAACTTCAAATTTCTCATGATATCCCTCTGATTGGTATGTTTAACGAAAACTTAGTTATTTTTAATTTTCAGAGTGACCAAAATGCTTCTGAGTGATTCTACGTATAAACCTTTTAAGCCTTAAAAACAAGTGTTCAGCTTGATCGATCATCAATATCGAAGACACAAACATTTGAAAAGATAGCTTAACTCATTATAAAAGAACCTGTGAAAGTCCCAGAATATCACAGGTCTTGGTTTCTCTGTGAGAAATAAATATAACAGCTCATTTATTAAAAAGCACAAGTTTATTAAAAATGACTTGTTAAAAAAATGTAGGTAAAACAGTGAAATATTAGCGTAATCCAGAGAAATTTTGTTGCACGACATTATAAAAATACTATAGAATATCCCTATACATTCAGTTTTAACATTTATAATAATTAAAATAAACTAATCAAGATTTTATACTTTGAAAAGCGCACCCGGGTGCCATATACTCCATATGTAATAGTTTCAAGGTTATTTGACTTATATAAAAGTCAATAAACCATTAATTATAATCAATACATCCATGCTCATTAATCATTTTTATTTAGTTTCATTTAAAAATAAATTTTAAAAAATATTTTGGAAGACAGAGCAAATTAAGCTCTAGCAGAAGGAACTATCTTTCCATCTCTCTCTAATAAATGCATAAATGTACCAAAATTAGACTTTGGAACAATTTAAAAAATTTTTAGGAAATATTGACGGTAATTTAAAAATAAAATAAAACACTTTCTCTAGCTATTCATAAGAATCCCTTTCGACGAACAGCCTGAGAGTCTACCTCCCAGGAGACGATAGGAAAAGTTATAAACTATTCATATACACTTAAACAACTTAGAAACTTTCATGCATGAGCGATGCATATTCTTGACACTTCACTAGCTTCTCACAATAGAAAATAATTTTTTCCTTATATAAACTGAATATTCTCTGAACCAAGAAAATAAAACACTTTTACTATCTATTCATAAGAATTCTTTTCGACGTACAGCCTCAGAGTCTATCTCCCAGGAGACGATAGGAAAAGTTAACATAAGCATTTCCACAATTGTAGAAACTTTCTTGCGTGGAGGATTGAATATAATCGTAACATTCAACCAACTTGTCACATCACAAGAAAATTATATTTTCTTTGATTCTTGGACGATGAAAATACAACACTTTCACTAGCTTCTCATCAGGATCCCTTTCGACGAATAGCCTGAGAGTCTACCTCCCAGGAGACGATAGGAAAAGTTATGAATTATTCATATACACTTAAACAACTTAGAAACTTTCATGCATGAGCGATGCATATTCTTGACACTTCACTAGCTTCTTACAATACAAGACAATTTTTTCCTTATACTGAATATTCTCTATGTTACAACTTTCTTCGATTCTTGAACCAAGAAAATAAAACACACTAGCTATTTGTAAGGATCCCTTTCGATGTATAGCCTGAGAGTCTATCTCCCAGGAGACGATAGGAAAATTTAATAATTGTTCATAAGCACTTCCACAATTGTAGAAACTTTCTTGCGTGGAAGATTGAATATAATCCTAACACTTAACCAACTTGTCACATCACAAGAAAATTATATAAACTGGAAATTCTGTATAAATTTTCTTTGATTCTTGGATGATGAAAATACAACACTTTCACTAGCTTCTCATCAGGATCCCTTTCGACGAATAGCCTGAGAGTCTACCTCCCAGGAGACGATGGAAAAAATTACACATCCACTTCAAGAATGTAGAAACTTGATTGAAAGGTGAACCCAGGAGACGATAGAAAAAGTTACATATTCACTTCAACAACGTAAACTTTCTTGAAAGATGAATATCATTAAATACTTTACACTTCACTAGCTTGTCACATCACAAGAAAATGCATCCTGATAGTTGTATGCCTTTCAATCCAATAAAACCTGAAAAATAAAAGAGAACATTTTAACAAAGAATCAGTTCACAAAATCTTTCATTATATTATGTAAGATTTATAAAAAAAGTAAAACTAAATACTTATCTAATTCTAGCCTATTAGTCATGTCTTAATTAATATCCGTATTGTTTTCAAAATAATAAATCACTTCACTAGTTATTTATTGTAACATCATAAAACATATCAAGTATATATATTCTTTAACACTACATGTGTATTGTTTAAAAATAAAATCTTAAATTATTAAAATGTAAATACACTTAGTGTCTGCTTGTCTGCACACATAAACTGTATATGCAATACTACGTGTATAAGTATAATATATATCTGTGGCTTACAGGAAGAACCACTTAAGTGACATTTTCGTGTTTTCGAGAAAAAGCGATTTCAATGTTTGGAGTAATACGTAAGATCGAAATGTCAGAGAAAAGATCCAAGTATTGGCTCATTTGATTAGGTATCTGATACAGATACAACCGTAGTATTACATTTGTAAATAGTTTCTTTCTCGACGCTCAAGCTAAACAAATTACTCGAGTTAAGTGGTTCTGCGGGAACTTTGCAGATAAGTGGTTATGCAGTCACTTTCTTTGAGGGCTCGTAACTAATGTAATTTGCAATTTAAAAAATTCGGGCGGGGCATATTTTTAAAGTTTAACCCATGCCCTTTCCAATGGTACACCTTAGTTGCAATTTGATTATCTCGGTAACCAAAGCTACTATTGCAATACATTTTTTTTTCATTTGACGTGTTTTTTTCTCAGCTTTAACGTCATACTAATTAAGTTATCATAGGCAAAACGCAAACACCGCAAATTACCAATTCTTCTGAAAAAGAATCTTTTTTGGCTACATACACAATCTTTGTACGCATGCATTGTACGGCTATAATCATAAAAATATTTAAATTTATCATATAAAGGTTGGGTAGCGTAATATATGCCATTAAAAGTTGTGTATGTAGCCAAAAAAGATTCTTTTTCAGAAGAATTGGTAATTTGCGGTGTTTGCGTTTTGCCTATGATAACTTAATTAGTATGACGTTAAAGCTGAGAAAAAAACACGTCAAATGAAAAGAAAATTTATTGCAATAGTAGCTTTGGTTACCGAGATAATCAAATTGCAACTAAGGTGTATGAACTCTGTTCGCCGCCGCGCGGCTTCCCCCCCACCACCGCGACGCTCTGCCGGAGCAACGGCGCGGCCGCGCGCGCTGAATTCATATGTTTCGTCGGTCGTTTTAGACGAACTAAAGCATGTAGAGCTATTAGGTAAAATGTAATCATTTAGAGTATGATTTCAGCAAGCACTGTGCCAAATTTCAACTTAAAATATTAAGTAGTTTCGGCGTAATCGTCGGTTGAAAAAATTTTTGTATCTCGGCTCCTATTGGTCCGATCTTAACAAAATTTATATGAAAATTCATGGTTTTTTATGTACTTTAAGATGCGTTTTGCCGCGATTCTCTCACTCCAAAATTGACCGAAATAAAAAAAAATTTTTATTAGAAATGTTGCTAAATGTTAATATTAAGAAAATTTATTTTTACCGTTTGTTAATTACGTCGTAAGCTGTCGATTAAACATAGTTTGATTCAATTATCGTTCCTGGATCGAATTGGACATCAATTTGAACTTTTCGGTTAAATAATTTTGCAACAAGACGCCATTTTAAGATATCGAGATCGGGCTTCAATTTTTACGTTGTCTGTACTAAAAGTCATCTTTGAGGACTAATCCGATAAATAAAGATCATATTTCACAAAAACCATGGCAATGTGAAAATTGAAAAAAAAATTTTTTTTATTTAACAATTTAGCCGGGAAAAACATTAATTTTGCATTTCGGAGTATATGTGTCTTATAGAAAATTTAATGCTGATCAACTTTTGCCCCTACCTGTTTTTGCATAAATTGAGTAACAAAAAAGTTAATCAAGAAAAACCGAAAAAAAATGCATTTTGGTAACTTAATTTGCAATAATAACAATGTTCCCGATCGGGTCCGAAGTCGAGACTTTAGGGCTATTTTCAGTAAGTGGCTACCAACATATTTCAGCTATAAAATAAACTCTTGCTCGAACTTCCTGGTAAAATCCTAGGACTCCCGGAAGACCGAAATATTCAAAATGTAGCTATCGTAACTAGTGGATGATTACTTATTTCAATTATATTCTTCGCACTCATTTAATATCTATCACAGCTAGAGGGCTGAAATTTGGCACACAAGTTTGTTTTAACATATTAAAACAATACATGCAATTAACTTTATCTAAGAACTTATAGTTCTGATTTTCATATTGTTACCTACCTGAAAATTTAGACACTAAAGGCATGAAGTCAACAGTGTAAGTATTTATATGAAAGTCAAAATTATAAGTTTGTAGACAAGGTTAATTGCATGTATTTCATGCAATTTATAATAAACTAGACATAGCTGGAACATTTATCACGTTTAAACCAGCAATATTTATTATGATTACGTATTAATAAATTATTTATAAAAAATGCTGGAAGAACTCAATTGACAAGAACAGTAAATGTATCCATTTAGTAATGGATCACTAAATATATGAACTTTAACAACTTTTATCCACTGTAATTAAATTTCATGTTTAAAAAGTGTTTCTGTCATAAAATTTATTATGGTTACGTATTATAAAATTACAAAATTAAAAATTAAAAAATATAACAATCGCAAATGTTCGTACTACCTATAGGACAATGTTTAATAATTATTAAGATTAGGCACTTAAAATAATCAGATTAAAGCTTTCAAAATTTTAAAACTCCAAGTTCGTCCAACCAATAGACATGAAAGTTGTTATAGAATTCCTTTGACTAATTTACTAACTGAAAAATTAGTTTTTTTCAATTGTAAGAGAGAAAGAAGTACAATCAGCTTTCAAAATATGAATTAGCATGCCATTTTTTCAAAGGAAGTATACCTTTTGCTATCTAGAAGGTAAAAAGAGTATATGAGTTGTCAAGCCCATTTGTCGAAAGATACCATGATAAATTTTAAATTGTTGCCATTAACCAGTTTTAAAATATCAACATTTAAAAGTATTAAAATTAGAATATTCAAAACTAGTCAATGGTGTCAATTTAAAATTTTTCATAGTATGCTTTTAAGAGATGGGCTTAACAACTTATATGTTCTTTTTCTTTTTAGATAGCAGAAGGTATACTTCCATTGAAAGAAAGTATCGCTAATCCACATTCTGGAAGCTGGTTGTCCTTTGTGCTCTCTGGAAATTGAAAAGAACTAAATTTTCAGTAAGTAAATTAGTCACAGAAATTCCATGACAACTTTCAGGTTTATCCATTGGACGAGCTTTAAGTTTTTAAATTTTGAAAGCTTTAATCTTTGATTATTTCAAAAGTCATCCAATGAATCTATACAATTTCATAAACTTATTCTGTGTTTAAATTAACTTTTATTTTTCAGATTTTTATGTTTAAGTAATTCATTTATATTGTAACAGCTAATTATTCTATCATAATAATCGTACAATTTTTTCGTGTATACACGATATCATGGGGCAACATATGTATTAAGATAGTAGATGATCAAAGATTTTAATTAAAAAATATATGACCTAAAGCATAATATTCCCAGTAATAATATTACCTATACAATTACATTAATGGATTTGACTTATAACGAAAAGCTAACTTTTTATACTACATTTCTGATGTATTAGTGCACTTTCATTACTATTAATCAGAAGATACAAATCTCAGCAATTTTATTTTTTAACACCATAAACCCTTACAAACTACTAAATAATTGCAAATCTTTATTTTAATTAATTAAAATCCTGTAATATTATAATTTAATTAATTGTTTGCATGCATTACCTTATGTTATATTTGATTAATTAACGTCTAAGATTTTTTATATTCTTTTCCATCAGGAAAAGAATATATGTAGTTAATTTATCAGTAATGCATTATATATTACACATCTTATTTTATCTGCTCAGCGGATGAAACCCCTTTCACACATTAAAAATAATAATTATAGTGGTAAACAAGGCTACCACAGTAAACTCTGTTGATCATACGTTGCTTTTTCATGCTAAGTACGTCGAGTCACCTGTAACAGAGAAGGAATAAATTATTTTAAAACAAAGAATTATGTTCTATTATTTTAAAGTTCATTTAATTAAAGATAATTGAAGTATACGTATCTGATATAGTGAGATCCATTGACAGTATATTTATATGCTTATCCATCTTTTTTGTAAATGAATTTTTGCACTTGAATCTTTTTGCAGGTTCTAGATTAAACACTATTGCACACGTGTAGTACGAGTTTTATCGGCTTTTAGCGCGTTTTAAATAATATAATTTATCTTAAACTTGGAGTACCCACGCGAAGGTTATTAGCTAGCAGAAATCATCAGTTGACCGATATTTCAAGTTAGACATAATTATAGCACCAAAGTGGGTTGGCACCAATTGTCTCGAAAGTAACCCTCATAACCGCGCGAAAATTTGAATGTGAAATTTCAGATGAAATAAAGTGCTTAAAAATAAAAGTGAATATAATTATAAATATTAGGTAATGTCTCGCTCGTACACTATACTAAATAATTTTATTTGAGGTGATAGGATATTACTGAAAATGGCTGTAATAGCAGTAATAATACCAGTCTGAATAGTTTACGTTGAATAAAAGTATTATATATGTAATTTATTATTAGATACCTTTTAAAAGTAGTGAAATCTCCCCCCTCCCTCCACAAAAAACCTTTTCAAGGCAAATGACTGGCAAATCTAAGGTTGTTTCTTTAGATAAAAATTAAAAATAAATTTCAAACTCTTAATAACATAAAGTTAATTTTCAAACTCTCAATAACCCATATGTGGTCAAAACTGAAAGTGTTTTTTCTATATATCCATTCATTATGTAAATTTAAATTTCATTTTCAACTCTCGATAACCTTTATATAGCCAAAATCCTAAGTATCTTATTCTGACGGTCATTTCATTATATAAATTAAAGATTTAGATTAGATGATTGAGGCTTTATTGTATACCGTTATTAATACTTCCCTTACTATAAAGAGTGATAATAATAGTGTTTATAAAACAGTGCTTAAGAAGGTATTTATAATTAGTTTAAAAAATAATTATGTTATATGCGTAAAGATCTTTGCGCTAAGGGTCTATTGGACAGACTACCATTTCCTTTGGGTCAATTCTCTATAATATACCGATTTTATAAATTTCAATTTGAATTTTAACAAAAGAAAGTTGTGATATCAATAAAGAAATTTGGTAAGTTTCTTTATAAAAAGCAATAGTTTTGAAAAAAATAAATGAGCGTTTAAATGGGGGAAGGAATATCAATGTACATGTATATATGTATATATATGACTGCAAAGTACACTACTAGGTAATATTCGTAAATGCGTTAATTATTATTTTTATTTAAGCAAACACAAAACATGTTATATAAAATAATACATATAATACAAAAATATAAGTTTATTCATGTTATCATTTTCATAAAAAATGATGTTCTTAAATAATTTTATGACATGATAAAGGTGCTAATAATAGGTGGTAATATCATGTGTTTGTCCGAATTTATAATGTAATATAACAAGATTGTTTCGCTTCATGAAAAATCGGTATTATGAAATTAATTAATTTTTATTATTTCCTTTTTCTGTTGTCACTTGTGGAAGCACCAAGTGGATGTACCCCAATAAACACTAGCGAACTTTCAGACATATCTAAATTTTAGCTTTTTGAAGTCATCTGTGAAGCCTTCCGAAAGTTGTCGCAAGGTTATCTATTTGATGTATTCATCAATTTTAGGTATCTCAGAAAAATCAACTTTGAAAAGTCGCTTCATAAGTGCGCTAAAAGTTGTCAATTAGAAATCTTTGGAAAAAATCGACAAAAAAAGATGTCTGAAAGAGCACTTATTGCAGTAGAGATTTAGAATTTTATAAAACATGTCTAACAAGTGCTCTAAAATTTGTCTATAAGACATCTTTTAAAAAGTCGCTAAATTAGCTCCAATAATATACGTCTGAAAGAGCGCTTACAAAAGTCAAGATTGAGCATTTTATAAAAATATCTAACAAGCGCTCTAAACGTTGTCTATAAGACATCTTTTAAAAAATCGCTAAATTAGCTGCAATAATTGATGTCTGAAAGAGCGCTTACAAAAGTCGTAATTTAGCATTTTATAAGAAATATCTTGAAAGCGCTCTAAAAGTTGTCTATGAGACATCTTTGAAAAAGTCGCTAAATTAGCTCCATTAATAGATTTCTGCAAGAACATTTATAAAGGTTGCCTTCAGTGTTTTCAAATATGTCATACCCTAGTCGACTTAAAGTTGTCCATTTCAGGTCTTGAATAAAGAGGATGTCTTTAAGAGCACGCAAACTTGACACCTGTTCGAGTGCAATCTGTCCAATGTCAAAAATAGCGCAAAAAGCTTTCTTTTATAAGATTAAAAATCGCTAAAAACAAAACTCTTTGTCAAGTTAAAAAAAAGTGTAGAAAAAGTGGTTTGAAGAAAGAGGACGCTTCTTTTACCGCCATTTTTTCTGTCATTTACCTGGAGGAGCTCAACTCATCGAGACGCTGCACAGTTGTCTGCACGCTACACGTCCGTGTTTTTAGAAGAGTGTTTTTATAATAGTGTAATTAATAAGCTGGTATTTAGTAAGTGTTAATATAATAATAAAAGTAAATAAAATCAACAGATCATCTTTAACAATGTGTGAGAGGAAAGAATATTCGAGCCTTAGCAAAAGGCAAAAGGTTAGGCCTGTCAATAAGATGTATAGGGATAGTTTGATTAATATATTAGATAAACATGCACACAACATTTTGTCTTGTGAAGCAAATGCATCATTTAGAGCGAGTATAATAACGTAATCGATGAATCATTTTCTATAAGTGTCGAGTCAGAAAATCATTCAAATTTACAGTTAGAGCAGCCCTATGAATCTTTCAATGTCAATGCAATAGAAGTAAATCAACATAGTTTGAGTGTCGAATCTGCAATTTCAGACATACAAAATAATATCACAGCTACAATTTCTGATTCTAATAGCATCAATAATGACTTTGAATCTTCTGACAGTCTTGAAAGTAATTATAATGATAACGGCACTGATGAACCTTTTAGTTTAAAACAATTACTGCATGAATGGTCAATTTCTTTCAACATTAGAGACCGTGCTTTATCCAGACTTTTATATGGTTTAAAGAAATCTGGACATGATGAACTGCCTCTTGACGCAAGAACCTTAAAACACACTCCAAAAACAAATGTCTTTGCTACTATGGGTACAGGCAGTTATGCTCATTATGGATTGCTGAATGGTTTATTAGATCCATTGAATATGCTTAACCAAACAAAAATTCCTAAAGATATTGCTTTAATTCTTAATATTGACGGTTTACCTTTGTCGAAGAGCTCATCAAGTCAAGTGTGGCCCATTCTTTTTAAAATTGCAAATTATCCAGGCAAATCGTGTGTACCTTTTGTAGTAGGCATATTTGATGGAGAAGGCAAGCCACCAAATGTTAATTTGTTTTTAGAGCCAACAATTTTAGAATATATACAATTGTCAGATGTCGGATTTGAATATAATAATAAAGAATATAAAGTTTTCATTAAATTGTTTGCTGCTGATTCCGTTGCCCGCAATTATGTTATGTGTTTTGCTCCTCACAACAGTAGATGTGGAAAATGTGAACAAGTTGCGAAAACTGTTCAGCATAGAAGGATTTTTTAAAATAATAATTCTGCTTTGAGGACAGATGAGAATTTTATAAAAGATGTACCCCTTCAATGTGAAAATTTACTGTCTCCTTTAGAAGGCATCATAAGTTTAACTAAACAAGTTCCTCTCGATCCCATGCACTTACTAGATGAGGGAGTAGGAAAAAAACATATTAAATTGTTGATTAACTTTTATGGCAATGGTGTTGACGCAAAACGTAGAATGCACACTTTAAATAGCGAATTTATATCTTTGAAAAAATGGGTTCCTTCAGATTTCGTTAGAAAGACACGAACATTAAATTATATTGACAGATTTAAAGCTACTGAACTTCGTTTAGCTATTTTATACATAATGCCAATTCTTTTTCAAAATAAAGTTCCAAATGAATTAATGCTTCACTCCAACCTACTGAATTGTGCATTGCGCATACTATATAGTAGTGATGAATGTATTAGAAATAATGTACTGGTAAAAGAATGTCTAACAGTTTATGTCGATCAAATGAAAACTTATTTTGGTGAAATTCAAATCATTTATAATGTACACAATCTTCTCCATATTGCTGATGATGTTTTGCGTTTCGGGCCTCTAGACACTTTTAGTGTTATGAGTTTTGAAAATCATTTGCAAAATATTAAACAACTTGTTAGAAAAGGATCGTATCCTTTAGCTCAAATCATGAATAGATTAAATGAAAAATCTCAAGTTGATATTGCAAAAAGAGAACAATTAATTCCTCAACGTCGTTTTGTTTTAAAAAAAGTTATTAATTGTTAACTTCCTAGCCATGAGTTCAGTAAGCCGCATAGTAAGATAGAGTTCTCTAATTTTACTTTAAGTAATAGAAGACCAGACAATTGTTGTTGTCTTAAAAATGATAGTGCCGTTATTATTAAATATATTTGCTATTGTGATGATTCACCAGTTATTCTTGGATTTCAGTATAAAAACTTAGAATCGATTCATAATTACCCAATCGACTCCACTTTATTAAATATTTTCAAAACAATTATCTGAATTATCTGAAACCCTTCAGACATGGCCAATCAGTTACATTAAGAAAAAGGCCTTCAGGATGTTGTTAAATGGTTATTATTATATTTTTCCTCTTCTTCACAGTAAAACTTAAGGGGTTATGACAGTGTTAAAACCTGAAAAAAAAGAAAAATGTTTAGTGTTGTAAAAAATTAATAGATATATAGGTGCTCTAAAAACTATATTTTTGCTTTCAAATACAAGTATTATACATCACTTTTATGCATAAATAATATGCATAAAGTGAGTGTGACATTTAAAAACAATTAAAGGTATTTGCTTACCAAAAATCATGATTTTCATCACTTTTATTTACTTGCCGCATGTTTCTGATGGAACCGTACCATCAATCCTGATGAATCAAAGTGTCAAAATCTTCATCATGAGTCTGGTCTCAGACTAAGTGGAACAGATTCTTGAAAAACACAAAATTAATATAATTAATAAAACATATATTGCCAATATTAGTAATTATAGTGAATGTTACATATGTAAACAAACGTAACATTCACTTTGAACTTACCTTTGCCAATTCTGCTCCACTCAGTTTGTGACCATACTCATAAAGAAGGTTTCGCACTTTGGTTCATCATGATTGATAGTACGGTTCCTTCAGAAAGCTGCGGCAAGTACACAAAAAGCATGAAAAAACTAAATTTGAGTAAAAGGCATTTAAAGTTTATAATGTAAATCATTCAAATGAACTCAGCTATACTTACAGAAAATATCCGGCATACCTTGCTTTGCTTTTGGTACTCAAATATACATACAATAAAGTATATTTGATGGTACGCGCTTGTCATGCTGTGTGATAATAGCATTTAGAAGCTGAAAATAAAATAAAAATTATCGTTAGCTGTTCATAATCAAGTTATGTTTATGAATTACAGTTACATACAATGCTTACCATTATTAAATACACTTCAAGTTCTTAAAAAGTATGCAAAATAATACTTCAGGCAGTCAATATCAGCTCCCATTTTGCTGGCTTGCACCCGTATACCTAAAAGCAAAAAATAAACCAACAAAGAAAAAGCTCATTATGAACACTGTTATTACTAATTAGTTTCCAATACTTATCTGAATAATTTTTCTACTCTGCAGAAGCTCTTGCACTTTTGCAACACCACTAAGGTTATTTGCTACAGCAGCTAGCAGACTAACTGCACTGATCTAGTGTCTTGGATGAAAAACAGCTGTTTAGCTGCTTTCTGCTGCTTTACAGAAAATTCTACTATACCGATCAAACACAAATCTTCATTCTCGACCAGACGCTGTGAGGCACAAGCTATTCGAGTGGCAAATTCAAATTTGTTGAATGCCTTTACTTTAACACATTGAGTTTAGTAACATAAAATCACACATAGAAAAATTAATTTTACAGATTTTATTTATTTTAAGGAAATAAATTAATAACTCTTGAGAAAAAAACGGTTTGTAAAACGGTTTTTAAGTCATATTTTCAGTAAGATTTCTCATGAAATTACTCTGTAAAAAGTGGATTAGAACAATCCTTTCCACAAGTTTGGCCTAATTAAAATATTTAAAAATCACAATTTTTCAAAAATTTACTTGAAACAGATTTGTTAGTTTTTTGTTGATATCTTCGAGGAAAATTTTTTTAGCCAAAAACGGCTTTCAGGACCATATTCTACAGACTATTAACTATGAAAAAAGTGAATAAAAAAAATGGGTATTTTCAAAATTTTAACACTGTCATAAACCCCCATATAGCACTCAATACTCCGGGAATATTGCTGGAAGGTTACTTTGGTAGATAAAGTAGGATAAATTATGTTGCTGGAAGGTTACATAACCTGCTGGCCACGGCCAGGCAACATTGCTGCGAAGTGGAATGTCCGTTTTAATATTACATCGATTAGAGGAAAGTAATGTTACAGTAATGTTGTAGTAAGCTTATTCAACATTCCCAGAACATTAAGATAGTATAAATTTTTTTTCGATTTTTTCGAAAAAATTTCGTCCCTATTGAAATATTACAGCAATGTTATGGGAACATTACACAATGTTATCACAACATTATTGGAATATAATATCTTACAAAGGGATCAAAGAAAAATGTTTAAAAAAATTGTCTCCGATCGGGATTTGAACCCAACTCCTTTCGCTCAGTAGACTCGCTCGTTATCCACTGAGCTATTCTTTTGTTGTCAAATGATTTTGAACCTAGGTTATATTTTGAAGGCCCTCATTTACCTTTCATTTTAACCAACACATTAACTTCAATGACAACAATAAAACAATAGCTCAGTGGATAACGAGCGAGTCTACTGAGCGAAAGGAGTTGGGTTCAAATCCCGATCGGAGACAATTTTTTTAAACATTTTTCTTTGATCCCTTTGTAAGATATTATATTCCAGTAATGTTGTGATAACATTGTGTAATGTTCCCATAACATTGCTGTAATATTTCAATAGGGAAGACATTTTTTCGAAAAAATCGAAAAAAAATTTATAATATATTAATGTTCTGGGAATGTTGAATAAGCTTACTACAGCATTACTGTAATATTACTTTCCACGAATGGATGTAATATTAAAACGGACATTCCACTTCGCAGCAATGTTGCCTGACCGTGGCCAGCAGGTTACGTAATCTTCCTGCAACATAATTTATCGTACTTTACCTACCAAAGTAACCTTCCAGCAATATTCCCGGAGTATTGAGTGCTATGTGGGCCCTTAACACAATATTTTGTATGAGTGTACGAATGAGTAGAAATGTCACAAAAACGAGCAAACACTGAAGAGGTCGTTCCTCCAAAAAAACAAAAGGTAATGACATCTATTTTTTTATTGATCAGTTTATTAAGAAAAGTATTATTAATAATGCACTGTATTTTTCTAGAAACCATTTGCTGTTAGTAAAGTTATTATAGATGCTAAACATGGGCAAAGTTTTCGCTTGGATACATTAGGAAAAACAGTTAACACTGGAGTGTCATTTCCCACACAAAAGCTATCTTTAGTAAGCTCCAAGAGACTTAAACAGATGTCTATGAATATGTCGAAAGAGAACATACTGAATTCTGCTAATAAATCAAAATCAGTAGTTAAATCAACAGTTGAAAAAAGCAAACAGAAAGTTTCTCCTTTAATTAAAACAAAATTTCGGAAAAATGATTTTATACCCCTTAAAGAAAAAACTCAATCATATACTAATATATCTAAAACGCTACAGCAGCATACTACTGAAGATTTACACGCTACACAGAAAGGTTTACTTGCACTTATTTTTTTTTTTAATTATATATATATATTTCTATAATTGTTTTTATTAATCGTGTATTTTTTCAGACATGACAGAAACTATTACTCCATCTCACAGCTTCAGTCAGGCGCAACGTAAACCATCACTTCAAGTTGTAGATCATAGTGTCTTACTTCATAAAATAAAAATTTTTAAGCTAAAGTGTTCATCGACGATTGTTAGTGGAGCCTTCGAAAAAGAAAAAATAAATCAATTACAAAATGATGGTAATATTTTATACTTATTTATTCTTTTTTAAAGTTAAAAATAAGCTTATCAACTATTTATTTTTTTAGATATACTTCAAAACATTGATTTGACTGATCCAGCTTATAATTTTCTTAACTCACCAAAAATACCACCAATAATACAGGGACATGAAGAGGTTGGCAGCACACCCTCACTTGATACAGCTGCTACGTCTAATATGGATTATGAATCAGTGCAATCTACTAGTAATAATATGGTTTATAAAACAGTGCAATTATCTACTGGTAATAATGCAGTTCATGAAATAGCACAGTCTAATGGTATGGACGGAGTAATAATCTAAGTTTAGCATTACATTTATTTAGTTAAGGAATATTAAAATATTTCATTTTATTGTTTATTAGCTATAAATGTATCAACTGAAAATATTTCGGAAACGTCTGATAAAACCGTCGTCAATGAAAATGAACAATCAGACGCAGATAGTTCAACAAATTCTGAAAATAGGGGCTCTAATTATGGCAGCGATGGAGAAGAATAATATGAAGAAGATGAGGAAGAACAGGCAGAAGTACAGATACAACAACCAGGGCAACAAGAACAAGTAGAAGAAAATGAGGGGAATTTAGAAATTAATGAGTTGCACAATGCAGCTAAAAATAATGACAATATTCCTCAACTTCTGCAGAAAGAATTAGCTGAGCATAACCCTGATCTTTGCTGCGGTAATTCTATAATTTATATCTGCTAGTAGTAGGGGTGGGTTATACCCCGCCACCGGCGACAAGGGAGATGGCGCCGACTGGCGCCAGTGACGTCATGGCGAGGGGTGCGATATAAACGACGCCAGATGGTCTCGGCGGACCAGTGGACGGACTCGCGGAAGGGTTAGCCGGACCCGGGTGACGAGCGCTGACCCGCCGCCGCCCGGGGGCCAGACTGACTCCGCGGTGACGAGCGCTGACTCCGCGCCGCCGCCGCCGCCCGAGACGGTGAGAGTATAGGGTTAGAGAGAGAGTATAGAGTGTGCGTGGGAGAGAGAGAGAGAGTATAGAGCGTGCGTGGGAGAGAGAAAGTCCGCGCGAGAGAGAGAGAGAGAGAGTCCGGAGAGAGAGAGAGTCCGGAGAGAGAGAGAGAGAGAGAGAGAGAGAGAGAGAGAGAGAGAGAGATGCTGAGACGTTGGGAGAGAGAGTTATAGGGTTTAAGGGAATGGTTGGAGTTACATGTGGGTTTAAACACAATGAAAAAAACCCTTTTGGAATAATTAAATTATATTGTACAAAAAATTACAAAAAAATTATATATACATACATACATATCCATAAAATAAAAAATATAAACGTAATACAGTAATAGTAATAGGCCATCTGTGGGGCGGCTCGCGAGAGGGATGGACCCGACCTATTGTTACAATATAACTATTTTCGAAGTACACGTCACTGAAGACCTCCAATATTACTTCCATATGCTCCTTATTCGTATAGCTGACGCGCGAGTAGCAGAACAGCTCAACCAGCCCCCAGGCGTCGAAGGCTGGTTCGTTCACCCCGTATCGCAGACGGTCGTTGCGCGCCCTCGCGATCCGGCGGGCGGTCCGCCGACAAACCCAATGTTCAAACTGGAAAAGAGAACAAAATAATATAATTATAACAATAAAATATAAAATATATGTATATATTCTTAATTAAAAAACTTACGATTACTATAGTCCGTTTTGGGCGTCTAAATCCGTACATGATGAGACTATGTTGCTTTTTCAAATTCTTTAAGAGGGCGATGTGTCTCTGACGAGAATACGGCAGAAAATTACGCGCTGGCAAATTTTCGTCCTCTCAAGAGGTCCACCGTCATAAAAACCAAAGCCGCCTCCGCCGTCATCTTGTGCAGATAACTTTCTCTAAAAAACTTTCGGAAAATTATCGGATATGTGTCGGAAAAAGTCGGCGCCTTTTTCACCTGTACCGAGCGCTGCAAGGGGCCCCGTGCCTAGAGTCGGCTCTTTTTCTCGTCGCAGGTAGCCTCCACGAGAAGGGGCCTTGCCATCCGTATTGTACGGCCCACGCCGTGTTTGCTATATCAGTATAGCCTACTACGACTATATCTACACAGCAGTGTGCTGAGGGTTTGGCTATATAGCTATATAGCATCTCGAACCAGGGCTGTGTGTGAGAGAGAGAGCCCCTACGAATTTTCGTATGATTTTTCCGCACGGTTTACCTTCGACACGAGAAGATGTAGAAGTCACATGTTTCTCCTTCTCCCTTGTCTTCCTAGACCTTCGAAATACAGACTTGTTGAATCTCCGGCAGTCTCAAAGTGTCCGTCGTTTCGAACGCAAGTTTTTGAATCTCCGAGAAAAACTTTTCATTATTTCAAAAAAAAAATGTCGGGAGAGCATTTTACCGAGGAGGAGATGGCCCGCTTGCGCGAGGAGGTCTGGGAATCACTCCCAGTCATTGCAGCGGAGTTATTTAGCCGGGGACCAGTGCCGGAAGGAATACGCTCTACAGACCGCGAAATATATGACAAAGTAAGTATATTTTTTACTTATACGCCCTATTACAAAAGACAATTTATAAGTTAAAAATATAATTTTTAGTTTCAGAATAGCTGGGCAATAAAAAGAGATAATCTCGAATACCCCCGTAAAATGACGAAAGCGTTTTTCGCTGGTCAAATCCCGGTAAGAATCCTCACATATATTTTTAATATGTTATTTATCTAAATATTTATCTAAATAATTATTATTTTTTCAGTATCACATGTGGACGCTGTACCGTAATGCAAAAAATTCGTTCTTTAGAGAGAACGATTTGCTAAACGCCATGTTCAACAGGATAGCAGACAACGAGAAAAATTTTTATTTAAGCAGGTTATTCGAATACGAAAGTTATTATATTAAAAATAATGATATTGTATACGCTATAGAAATTTTTTCAAACCTAATCATGATTAAAAGAAACGGGTGTTTAATTTTTAAAGAACCTCGTAATAGAGAGTATTTATATAACAATCCCGATAATTTAAAAACATGTAGCGCGATGGCAATTCTTAAACATTTGTATCCCTAAAAAATTTTGTATATTTTTATGAATGTGTGAATATGTAACGTCGCCGCAATTTTCCGGAAAATTTTCTCACGCATGTTCTCCCGCATTTTCTCATGCACGAACCTCAGCGATAATGATCACTGGAAATCCTAAGCTCAAGGTACATAGGCTATCAGCCCCTTCACCGAGTCCCATCTTTATGATAGTAAATAAGTACGATAATTTTTTTTCCTTCCTCCGCGCGTATATTTACAGAATATATATATCGAGTAAATAAGTACAATAGTTCCCATGCTTATTTCCTAGGAAGACAGAGTAAACAAGATTTGTAAGGGATACGATTCCCTCGATGAGATAGGAGATAGGACTACGTACACTGATTGACACAGCTGCAGGCAATAAACTGCAGACGGTCAGTTCAAGTGCGGCGTCTGCGCTCCTATCTCCAACCGAAAAATCTATTTGTATTTGCGAGCGTGATATTCTCCCTTATGTTGCGACCGACCGGCGCCTGATAGGAGATACCTGCGCTCGTTACGGCGTTTATCTTACACTAATAGGAGGGCCTGAGGCCAGAGCACAGGCGGGGCCCAAATACGATTCTTGCGATCTCATTGGAGAAGACCGAAAGGTAAACATTTCCAATTCCTCTGATTGGAAAATTTTTACCCGAAGGGACTTTTCCGGGGATGAGAAGGGTGGAGCTGTGTCGCCCTTTAAAATCGGCCTCTCTGGCCTCTCGCACTCAGTGTGTGCGAATTGTTTCCTGGCCTCTGTTTCCAGAACGATTCCACATATCTAGTAACTACCTGGCCTCTGTTCCAGTCGTAGATACACTCTCTATCGCGCCGCATTGTATTCACATTTTAAGAAAAATATATAGTGTTCAAATTCACATTTTACTTTGGAGTTCAAACCTTTCTTTTGACAATTTTCCGTTTCCTCTCGACATTTCGGGGTGAAGGCGCAGTGTCCTAACTGCGAAATAAAAAAAGATCCGCTCGACGTAAGTTCCGCTTCGCCGTACCATCCTCGACCATCGGTTCGACCAGAGAGAGAGAGAGAGAGAGAGAGAGAGAGAGAGAGAGAGAGAGAGAGAGAGAGAGAGAAAGCCCCAGCAACGCAACAACAACAAGAGCAACAGTAAGAAAAAAATATAGTTTCATTTACTCAATAATTTAAGTTTCAGGGCAACTAGCCCTCGCGTCTAAATTCCTTAACGTCACGCGATAAGACCCAGTGCCGGGGGGTCATTTAAAGGCAACTCGCTCCTCCGCTAAATAATCAAAAATTTATAATAGAGTATTTATTCGGAAGGTCTGGTTACGTACCGTCCCTTCCAGTAGATACTTCTATTCAAATTTAATCGTGTCGGTCGAATTAAAAATAGATTTCAACGTGCAGAGAACCGTCTGGCGAAAGCCGTTTGGTTTTCCACGCTGCAATCTCAAAAGTTCTCGAAGTGTTTCGTTTTCAGGAAGATCCGCGGAACTTGCCACTATTAGATTTACTCGAAACTCTTTTCTCCGTCTCTTCATATTCTTCTTTTCGTTCAATTCTCGTTAAAGGCCAGCCCCGAGCTAATATCTCTACGGAGTTAGGCTCAAAAATTGGCCAAATCGAGAAGCGCAACGTGCTCCTCGATAACCCGTTTCGTCGCAGGTCAGAAGGGATCCTTTCCTTTTAAATCTTCGAAGTCACAAAAAAATTTTTGGCGCCCGAACAGGGACAGAATAACGGAAATTGAGCGGAAAATGAAATTCACTCGTCTGATTTTCAATTTTGTAAAACAAATTCTCATAAGAGGAAAAAAAAATCTTCAATTACTTTAGTAATTTTGGTCGAGAATTTATTTAATTGTTTTAGCTTAGCTAAATTATTATAAAACGAATTTTTTCTTTAATAAAACAATATATGTAAAAATTTATTTCTACTTTGGCTTGGCCGAGTATACACGTAATTGTAAACAATAATTTCTGTGTCAAAGCATATACACTGTCTATTTTTATTAAAATTTTAAGTTCTATACTAACTCTAAAAATTCTGTCAACTTTGGCTTTGTCAAGTTGACATCTATCTTCTTTCAAAAATATATTTCGGCTTTGTCGAAATATATACCTACATCTATTTATCTACTCTAAATTTTTCTATCAACTCTGGCTTTGTCGAGTTGATAATCTATTCTTTTTTCTAATATACCTTGGCTTTGTCAGGTATATATCTATTCTAATTTTTCAAAATTCTGTCAATTTTGGCTTTGTCAAGTTGACATCTATCTTCTTTCAAAAATATATTTCGGCTTTGTCGAAATATATACCTACATCTATTTATCTACTCTAAATTTTTCTATCAACTCTGGCTTTGTCGAGTTGATAATCTATTCTTTTTTCTAATATACCTTGGCTTTGTCAGGTATATATCTATTCTAATTTTTCAAAATTCTGTCAATTTTGGCTTTGTCAAGTTGACATCTATCTTCTTTCAAAAATATATTTCGGCTTTGTCGAAATATATACCTACATCTACTTATCTACTCTAAATTTTTCTATCAACTCTGGCTTTGTCGAGTTGATAATCTATTCTTTTTTCTAATATACCTTGGCTTTGTCAGGTATATATCTATTCTAATTTTTCAAAATTCTGTCAATTTTGACTTTGTCGAGTTGATAATTTAAGTTTTTAAGTGTACTTTGGCTTTGTCAGGAATATTGTTTATCATAAAAATTTTATCATCTTTGAACCATAAGAAAATTTTTGTTTGTTTGAATGAATATATATACATACTCAGGCTTGGCCGAGTAATTTTAAATCAAAAAATTTTAAATAATATATATATACTCAGGCTTGGCCGAGTAATTTTACATCAAAAAACTTTAATACTATATATATACTCTGGCTTGGCCGAGTAATTTTAAATCGAAATTTGAAGTAAGGTATATCTAATTTATCAAATAAAAACTCAAAAATACTCTGGCGTTGCCGAGTATACTGTCATACAATAATTTAAATAAATTTTGTCCTTGTCAATCTAGTGGCACCCTCAGAAAGGAGGAGCAAGCCAACGAAGAGACAAAGAGAACGAAGAAGAAAACGAGTGGTAAAAGAGCAACAGGAGTGGGCAAAGCAAGTCTTACTTGACTTGCAGGCTACGCCACCACCACCTCCTCCACCTTTGCCAAATTATCCACCTCTGGTGGAATTAGAGGAAATTCCGCTGCCATCCGAGCCACCGAAGAAGGTGTGTAAAGGGTGCAGCGAGTACAGGAAACTTTGTATTGACTGCTTCAAAGTCAATACTAGATTTTTGAAGAAGAAAACCTTTTTAGAACGCCTCCTTCTACAAATGGACGCCAGTCGATTGGGTCTAGTAGAACGGAAAAAGAAAAATTAGAGGTACTTTTCATTATAGAAAAGAAAATTTTTGTTTGTCAAAAAAAAAAACCCTTAAATATATATATATAAATTTAGCCATAGAATAATTAGATGAGGCTATCTAGAGATGCAGAATTTGAGCTAATTATACTGCATTTTAGATCAGCCTATAATTTTTATCAAGCCTTTAGAGCTAACTATCCCAATACTAACATAAAGATTATTGTAGTAAATAAAAATTCAGATAACAAATATCCTAGAAGAATAATTAAATACCAAAAACGAGATTACGAATATTTAAGAATAGCAAAGAAGACCATCAGTCCAGCTACACTCATACAATTACCTGAATTTTTGGCTAAGGGAATAGTGAATTTTATCCATAATCTTGCTCTTCATGAACCCGATATTTTTGAAGTTCATGATAATCAAGTGACTTTACTGAAATCAACCCTTGAATCCCTGCCTACAGTGAGAGGTTTAATCAAAAGGGTGAGGGCCTATAGCCGATCTTTTCAGCATGTTAATCGCTGGTTAGAGAGCATAAACAGAATAGACTATGAAAATCCAGTAGAGATTCCTTTGTTTATACCCTTCGGCAAGAACCCTAGATATTCTTTATCCGACACTAACGAGTTGTGGATTGTAGAAGATTTTTCAAGTATCTTAGAAGAACAAGAAATAAATTTAACTAAATAAATAATAATAATAAATGTTTAAGGATCTACGCTATTACTAAGGGTGAATTTGGGCTCAAGCGGACAATTATCGATATTAACCTAGAATCCTTACTGCAATAAGTAATTTAGAAGTAATTTATACTGAAAAAAAAAAATTTTTTTGCAAATTAGAAGAAGGTTAACTTAAGGGGTTATGACAGTGTTAAAATTTTGAAAATATTAATTTTTTTTTTATTCACTTTTTTCACAGTTAATAGTCCGTAGAATATGGTCCTGAAAGATTTTTTTTGCTAAAAAAATTTGCCTTGAAAATATCGACAAAAAACTGATAAATCTGTTCCAAGTAAATTTTTGAAAAATCGTGATATTTAAATATTTTAATTAGCCAAACTTGTGAAAAGGATTGTTCTACCACACATTTTACAGAGTTATTTCATGAGAAATCTCACTGAAAATACGACCTAAAAACCGTTTTACAAACCGTTTTTTTCTCAAGAGTTATGAAATTATTTCCGTAAAATAAATAAAATCCGTAAAATTAATTTTTCTATGTGTGATTTTATGTTAATAAACTCAATGCGTTAAAGTAAAGGCATTCAACAAATTTGAATTTTCCACTCGAACAGGTTGTACCTCACAGCGTCCGGTCGAGAATGAAGATTACTGTTTGATCGGTATAGTAGAATTTTCTGTAAAGCAGCAGAAAACAGCCAAACAGCTGTTTTTCATCCAAGACACTAGATCAGTGCAGTTAGTCTGCTAGCTGCTGTAACAATGCTTATAACCTCAGTGGTGTTGTAAAAGTGCAAGAGCTTCTGCAGAATACAAAAATTATTCAGATAAGTATTGAAAACTAATAAGTTATAATTTATCCGTAAAGAACTTTTTCTTTGTTTCTTTATTTTTTGCTTTTAGGTGTACGGGTCCAAGACAGCAAGATGGGCCTATTATTCTGACTAACTGGTATATTATTTTGTGTACTTTCTAACAACTTGAAATGTTTTTGATAATGGTTAGTACTGCACATAATTGCAATCAATAGTATAACTTGATTATGAATAGGTAACGATAACTTTTATTTTATTTTCAGCTTCTATATACTATTATCACACAGCATGATGTACGCGTACCACAAAGTATGCTTTATTGCATGTATATTTGAGTACCAAAAGCAAATCAAGGTATGCCACATAGTTTCTGTAAGTATAGCTGAGTTCATTTGTATGATTTACATTATAAACTTTAAATGCCTTTTACTCAAATTTAGTTTTTTCATGCTTTTCATGTACTTGCCGCAGCTTTCTGAAGGAACCGTAACATCAATCCGGATGAACTAAAGTGTAAAACCTTCCTAATGAGTACGGTCACAAACTGAGTGGAGCAGAATGGGCAAAAATAAGTTCAAAGTGAATGTTACGTATATTTACATATGTAACATTCACTATAATTATTAATATTGTCAATATATGTTTAATTAATTATATTAATTTTGTGTTTTTCAGGAATCTGTTCCACTTAGTCTGAGACCAGACTCATAAGGAAGATTTGGCACTTTGATTCATTAGAATTGATGGTACGGTTCCATCAGAACCATGCGGCAAGCAAACAAAAGTGATGAAAATCATGATTTTTGGTAAGCAATTCCTTTAATTGTTTTTAAATGTTACACTCACTTTTTGCATATTATTTATGCATAAAAGTGATGTATAATACTTGTATTTGAAAGCAAAAATATAGTTTTTAGAGCACCTATATATCTATTAATTTTTTACAACATTAATAATTTTTCGTTTTTTGCAGGTTTTAACACTGTCATAACCCCTTAATGAAGTTGCAAAGGGAAGCCGAATTCGAGTTGATTAAACTACACGTAATATCAGCTTATAATTTGTATCAAATTTTTAGGGAAAATTATTTAAACACTGATATTACAGTTTATTTAACTATCCCTCGCAGAAACACAGATTTTCCTATCAAAACGATAAAAAGAAATAAAGAAGTATTTGAATATTTTAGAGTCGGAAAGAAGTCGATTTGCCCTGCTACATTTAAGTATCTCCCTGCGGCAATAACCAATTCATTAATCGAATTGTTGAGACATATTGCTGAAGGATACTTCAGTCCGTTACACACTTACGGAAACGAGGCCATATTGACTAGTTCTAATTTAAAAAACCAAGAGGCTTTGTTCCAATTATTATTAGAAATAACCAACTCTAAAAAACAATACCGAGATGTTCATCTTTTCTTAGAGGCACTAGAACTCTAAGACGAGATAGGAATTTTGTAAATTACTATCTTTAGTACTCGATCTCCGAATCCGATAAATGGTGAATTAATAAAGGAAGTTCTGCTATTTTAGAAGAGCAAAATGAATAATTGAACCTTGATTAAGATCCACAAATATCTCGGTTACTTTCTAATTATTACCTAAGATATCATTTAAGTTCGACTTTTATAATTTTATTTAAAAATAACAAAGTTTCCGTTCACACTATTTTGCAGATGATCCCTACTCTCACCAGTGAAATTATACCAGCAGCAATTACCCATAGGGTAGCGACAGTAGAAGGCGTAGCGATAGCCTTATACGACGATCTTCAAGAGGTCAAGGCAACCCAACAGAACATTCTGGGAGCTATACAAGAGCTTCAGAACAAACTTTGCTACGAAAATAGAAGTCGCCAAGAAGCGGCTAGAACTTGTTACGAGACCAATGCCCAGCACCATCGGGTGCAGCAGATGATCCACACTCTAATGTTTGATTTAGATAATCGCAATAAGAACCTAGAGAGTAAATTAAAAAAGACTCAAGGCTTGATCCGTTCCGTTGCGGGAGTTGCTTTAAGAGGGTTCGAAAGAACCAACAAAAATTTACAAGTACCAGCCACGGAATTGAATAAGCTGAGTGCGGCTTTTAATAAGTTAGCCTTGTACTAATAGTTAAGCCAATTAAATAGACCTTTTAATCCTATAAGTAATGTAATTAATATCATTAATTGTGAAAAAAATTTTCAGAATAAATCTTGCAAAAAAAAAAAATTTTACATTAAAGTACATATATTTATTATACCCAATCATTATACTAAGCATTAAATATAATTAATCGTAACGGTAGTTTTAATAAATACACTATAAGACTCAAAGTTCCAAAATATTAAATTATAACATAAGAGCCTCATTGTTCTACTCTTTTGCTCATTCAAATATTTTCACTTTTCACTTAATACTACATTATTACTACACCTAGATAATTAAGATTACTTATAATTTTAAATTTAGAATCATTAGACAAAAAAAAAATAAAGCAAACCCTTTAATTACTTCATATGCAACCATTTAGTAGTTTTGAAAAATTTCCTTTTCAGTGAGTTACCAAAATACCGACACTTCCAGTCCCATCTCAAAGGGGAGTACAAACAGTCCCAGCTACCTCACTATTAGTTCAGTAGGTAGTAGCCCTATCCATCTATTCCCTCGTCCCTATTATTCGCCTATCAGTTCTGCTCCTTTAACCCCTCTATCCTCTCCTATACATTTTAGCCCTTTGTATTGCCCAATCAGCTACCTTTCTTCCTCACCTTGTTATACCCCTGCGACGGACCCAAATAGTGAGGATAGCAGCGAGTGTTCGAGAGAAGGACAACCCAAGACGAGCCCACCTGGGATAGACTCACACGAATCCTTGGATTCGTATTTCAGAGTCCGAATCACACCCTACCTAACTAAGGAGGGGAAAACATCTTATAGAATAAAATTTAAAAAAATATAAACCTTATAAATACTAATAAATTAATAAAAATAATTCAATTCCATTCGATTTGTATACACGAAAAATTTTATTTATCCTACCTCACTGACCTTTGTTATGTCGGAAAAACGTAATCTGAATCTGCTTTTTGTTTGAGCCTAACGTTGCCGTTAATAGCAGGTTCGTAGTTTTAGAGCGACCTATCTCACTAGAGAAAGAAAATAGAGGAAGGAAGTGTGAGGCATAATTTTAGTTATAGTTGCACAATTGTTAAGAGCAAAATTTACGGACAACGTTCAAATCTTCCGGACTAGCGTTCTCCTAAACAGGGATTTCTTTCTGAAGAAATTGCCTTTGATATTTTAACAATTTTAGTTCAAAGTACTATCGCGGTAAAAGTTTTAACAGAAGATTTCCTAGTAACTTATACAGGGACACTCCGCATGAGCCCTGAAAATATAAGGAGCCTCTGTTGTATTTTTGCTAAAGAATCGAGCACACATCCACCGGCACTGGACGTCTTTACCTTTGCGGTACTTGCTTTCATGTTGCTGGACGTTTGAGGTCACTCTGGAGTGACGATGCACAAGCTCGGATGATTAGGTTGAACATAAATTGAAAAATTTGAAGTTCAAAGGAAATTTGTTTACCTTGCAAATTGTGCCAGGAAGTACAAGGTTGAAATAAGAAAATAGTCGACTTAACTCGGCGGAGGTCAAGCACCGAGGTTTTTCAGTTCATCTGGTCCACCTGAAGGCAGGATACAGAGTGAGGGTTGTGTGATTCTTTCGTATGAGAGTATTTTGGAGGAGAGTTTTTCCAATGAGAAACTTTGAGATTTTCTCAACTGAAAGATTTTCCAAATAAAGAACTAGCTGTTAATATAAATTACCCTTAGATCATTTAATATCAGCTTTAGAAGAATTCTATGATAAAGAAAATACTGGTTTAGAGTTAGAAGACAAAATTCAAAACAATCTATTTATCAAATATAAATTCGTACGAGAGTTATTATTACATTTAAATCGATTCTAGAATAATACATAATTAGATTATTATTAAAAGTTATATTAACGCATTAATATTATCACTTAGTAGGTTTATGAATAATCAGAAGAAGCTTACCCGACAAGTGGCCAAGAAACTAGGAGTTAGCCATTACGACGCTGAAGACCTGGCTAACTTTGATCCTTTCGCCAAGAGTGATAAAATCCCAAGGGATACTTCTACATCCAAAGAAATAGGAGTTAATCCTTTTGCGAAAAGAGACAGGATACCAAGAACCAGTCCTAAAAAGGGGACAGAAAATCAGGATCCTGGTTACTCACGATCCCAATTAGCCAAAGACGATTATATCCCAAGCAGTCCAGATACTGAAACTGCTACTGAAAGGGGAGATAGTGAATTTGATTTATCTAACTCAGAATTAGAGAAAGAAGACCCATTAATAAAGAGTCTTAGAGATCTAGAGGAAACCTTGACTACTGATAGTAACGAGGAAAGAAGATTACCTGTTCCAGAAAAATTTATCGATTGGTACAGGGATTATCCTTTAAATAACAGTACCAGTACACCAGACTCAAGACGAAATACTATTCTAAATCGACCAACTGCTCCGAGGATAGAATTATTCCCTACTATAGAGGAAGATCCACTATCTCCGATTAATCCTCAGCCAATTCCAGTGAACATACCCAATTCAGACATGACGGGGAATGACGGATCAGGAAGGAATGGCCCTGCCAACCCTTTACAATTTAACCAAGTTGTATCGATTAAAGATGCTTTGCGTGTTATTCCAGATTTCGATGGAAGCAATGTACCATTTAGTCAATTCTCAGAAGCTTGTCTTGAAGCCAAAGATATGATTGAACCCGCCGCTGAGCAAAATCTTACTAGATTGATTCGATGTAAAGTTCAGGGTGAAGCCAGGCAAGCAATAACTGGACAGACATTCACCACAATAGATGCATTATTAACCTTTTTGAAAGGAATATATTCACCCACTCGAACAGTAGCTCAACTACTGGGAGATATGGGAAATGAATTTCAACAAACCAATGAAATGGTAATCAGTTTCGCCAACAGAGTTAAAGATCTCGGAAAACGTATCCTCGAATCTTATGCAATCGAAAACGGAACGGTTCTAGATGAATTCCGCAGGTCTACACAACAGAATGTAATAGATTGTTTTAAGCGTGGATTGATCGCCGAAATTGAACAACGATTAGACACCGCACCTAATGATGCCATAACTGATGTTGTCAAGAAAGCTATAGCCATTGAAAGGAAGCTAGCCAATCAAAAAGAAGTCAGAGAACACAGCAACCCCGACAAAATACAGGGTGGTGGAGTGAGAAAAAAAATATTCGCTTGTTCCGTTTGTAAGGCACCAAATGAAGAGAAATGTAGCTGTGGTGTTAAGTGCCAATTTTGCAATGAAACAGGTCATGTGCTGGAGCACTGTACTGTCCATGCTCAAGGATTGTTAAAAATGAAAATGACTTGTCAGATCTGCCAACAAGAAGGACACACAGCCAGTCATTGTAAACAAATTGAAAAATATCAGATATGTAACAAAATCGGACATACCGCGAAATCATGTAAGCAGAACGAATCCCAACAAAATCGTAACCAAATTATATGTCAGGTGTGCCAAAAGCCAGGACATCTGGCTAATACTTGTTACAGTTTAAGATCCAGGAGTAACCCTACCACCTCATATATTAGCAGACAGAATCCAGTGGTCTGTCAAATCTGTCAAAAGCCAGGACACATCGCCGGCAACTGCTATTCACTTAAAAATCGTAGCAGTCAGCAACCGCAATTAGATGCAAGGAGCAAATTCTCTTGCCAACTATGCAACGGTAACGGTCACACTGCCGCTACCTGTAGAGTCAAAAATCTAGATTTATTATGCAATTACTGTAACATAAAGGGACACACTGTCGATCAATGCCGTAAACGTCAATTTAATGAAGGGCAACGCCATCAGGGAAACTCTCGAGGTTCTCACCTTTCGAACGCGGGGAGAGAAACCCAAAGGAACCCGGAGCGTTCAAACACCGTCAGTGTCAATCAAATATTGGAAGAACTTATACCCTTAAACTAATGACCACTAGCAAAGAGCTTCCGTACTTAAGGTTAAGAGGTATCAATAATACGGAGACCGAGATATTTCTAATTGATACAGGATCTGAACTGAGCTTTATTAAACTTGGAGTTGTAGAGAATCCTGAGGATATCGAAGGTCATAGAGCGATTAAACTAGAAGGATTGGGACTCAGGAAAATGTGGACTCTAGGATCCATATATGTAAGAATACTCAATCAATCCATTAGATTTGAGGTAATACCAGATGATTTTCCCATTCAATTCAGTGGTATATTGGGAGCAATGGATTTAAGAACTAGAGGTGCCATTTTAGATTTCAATAGAAATGTTTTCATTATGAACTCACAAGAATGGCCAATGCATGCCTCAATTAACAATGACCATACAAACCATCAAATTCTAAGATTAACATCTTTCAAGTACGAAACATCTGTCCCCTATATAGATATTTTACATCCATCTTCTTCTAACCGTGGACAACTCATGTTGGACACTGGCTCAGAGGTGAATTTAATGAAAGTTCGCTTCGTTCCAGTACACACACAAATAAATGTAAGCCAGCGTAGTCAGCTATCACGGATAGGTCAAACACCAATTGAAACGCTAGGCACCATAACCATGAATATTTTAGGGTATCCTACGCATTTCCATGTGCTACCTGATAATTATCCGATCCATTGCGAGGGAGTAATAGGATCCGAATTCCTCAATTCTACCAAGGGCATCATCAATTTTGATGCTGACGTATTAATTGTAAATAACCGTGAATTATCACTTCAATTCGATGACATTTGCAATCGAACCACCATCTCTGAATCGAAAAATATACGTTCCAGAATCACGAAACGAGGAGATGGAAATATTGGAAAATACGCCGGATCAGTAGGATTACCTGTCTACCTAGGCGAACCTATTAATAAAAATATAAAAGAACCACTTCGAAAGGTTGGATCGATTAACTTAAAGGGACCGAGTAAACTAATCCCTTATGTTCAGTTTTTAAATTCCACAAAGAATGTTAGTCTCAGTCTCATGTTGGACACTGGGTCTGAAGTAAATATTATTCGAGCCAATGCGGTATTAGATCCTTCACGAATACGAAAGGACCGACTACTTGAGTTAAAGGGAATAGGATCTGAACCTATTACTTCCCTGGGTACGGTAGAAATGAGTCTGCTAGGCACAAGAATCAATTTTATTGTTGCACCTAATGAACTCGAGATTCCTTTCGAAGGAATACTTGGAGCACCCTTGTTTAAACAAAATGACGGAATGATAGATTTCCGATCTAAAATACTTACTTTGAACAACCACAACATAACTTTTCAGCAAAGGGACAATCCCTATTACGAAGTAGAATGGGGGAGAATTGTCAATATAGATATACAAGATCCAAAGTCATGTATCCCCTATATTAACATACTCAACCCACCTGCCTATAAGCCAGGTCGATTGATGTTGGATACGGGTTCTGAGGTAAATATACTCAGGTATTCTATGGTACCTCCCACATGTGACATAAAACCCTCGGAGGTTGATTACTTAAAAGGTATTGGACAAGGACTTACCAAAACAATTGGGATAGCCGAGGTGAAACTATACGGAATAGAAGCCGTTTTTCATGTAGTACCTGACGATTTTTCCATACCATGCGAAGGAATATTGGGAGCTGCATTTTTCCATCAAACAAACGGTACTATTGATTTCAAAGAAAACAGATATTCAATAAATGAAATCACCATTCCTATAGTATACAAAGACCCCATACCATTAACTACAGAATTAGTTATTGAACGAGATCCAACCTCCATTATACCTCTTCGTGAAGGGGCTGTTAATAAATGTAAAACCGAAGCTGAGGACTCAATAGTAGTCAGATCTTACAGTTCTGATTCCTCTCCTACTTTTAAAAGAAAATACATAGACCTACAAGAAAGTATATCTGAACTTGGGTTAGATTCTAGATCGATAACTAGTACAACAGTAAATCCTTCCACCGAAACACTGACGCAGTTACTAGACGATATCCAGAATTTGAGCTTATAAAAATTCAAGATGAAATGAAGCAAAAAGAAATTACACAAAGACAAATATTCCATGTAGTACAACAGGAGATTTTCAACGATCTGAACTTGGATCCCCCTACTTTGGAAGAAACTGCCGACATGTACCAGTTACTCCATATCCATGAGTCCAGAAATATGAGTACCAATGATCAAGACGCGGTTCAATTACCAAAGGTCGAGTTATTTAACATTCAAGCCAATGCAGGCACAATAATAGATAAGCTTAGATTAGATCACCTGTATGGAATAGAACGAGAACATATAACCAAATTAGTGAATAAGTATCATGATAGATTTTTATTAGAAGGCGAGCACTTAGGCTCCGCTACTAACATTAAGCATAGAATAATGACCACTACAGATGTACCAATTAATGTAAAGCAATATAGATTTCCTGTCTCAATGAAAGATGAAATTGAGAGACAAGTACAAAAGTTACTTGATGAGGGAATTATACGACATTCACAGTCAGATTACAACTCTCCCATCTGGTTAGTACCTAAGAAACCAGATGCCAATGGAGTAATGACCTATCGTATGGTCTCTGATTTTCGCAAACTGAACGAAGTTACAGTGAAGGATGCTTACCCATTGCCTGCTATATCTCAAATTATAGATGCTATAGGAGGATATAAATACTATACAGTCGTTGATTTAGCATCAGGGTTTCACCAAATCCTGATGGACCCAGCAGATGCCCACAAGACTGCTTTTTCAACTCCTTTCGGTCACTACGAATTCGTACGTATGACATTTGGGTTGTCCAACGCCCCCGCAACGTTTCAACGTTTTATGGATGACACTCTATACGGTCTACAAGGCAAGATTTTATACTCCTTTATTGATGATGTCATAATCTTCGCCAATACTCTGGAAGAACATGAAGAAAAAATGCATTTACTTATGCAGCGCTTGGAACAGCGTAACCTAAAGCTTAATTTAAAGAAATGCGAGTTTCTTAAAAGTGAGGTGTGCTACCTAGGACATATTATAGGACAACACGGACTAAAACCCGATCCTCGGAAGTTAGATGCAGTTGCAAATATGCCAAGACCATACACCGTTAGACAAGTACGGCAAGTGCTTGGATTATTCGGTTATTACAGAAGATTTATTAAAAATTTCGCAAAAATCGCTAAACCAATGACTACCCTACTTCAAAAAGATATCGAATTTGATTGGACGGATAAATGTGAACAGAGTTTTCTCACTCTAAGAGAAGCATTGTGCAATCCTCCAATATTACAATATCCAGATTTTTCCAAACCTTTTAATATCACTTGCGATGCCAGCGGAATAGCCGTTGGGGGCGTACTCTCTCAAGGTGACATCGGAAAAGATCTACCTATTGCTTATACGTCAAGAGTACTTAGAGGACCTGAATTAGCGTATGAAGTATACGAAAAAGAAGCCTTGGCCATAATTCATTGCGTCAAGGTATTCAGAGATTACATTTACGGTAAGAAAATAATAATCCTTACCGATCATCAACCCTTAGTTTGGTTCAAGACAGCTGACCTTAATACCAGGGTACTTAAATGGCGTTTTAAATTATCTGAATATGATTATGAAATCATTTATAAACCTGGTAAATTAAATTCCAATGCAGATGCCTTGTCTCGGAATCCAACTGTTCCAGCAAGTATTCGTGTCGTAACAAGAAGGCAGAAACAATTAGAAAGATTACAACAATCACCCACTCACGAAAAAGAACCATTGGTTAAGGATACTTATGAAAAATCTGTACAAGATAATATTCCAAGGAAACGGGGACGACCCCGAAAAAATCCTTCAGATAAATCTATGAATGGAATTCATAATAAGTCCGTACATTCAAAAAGAACCTTCAAAACTAAAACCAACCGGATATATAACTCTAGGAAACGAGGTCGCCCTCGAAAGGAGGCGGCGAGGTTAGACGTATCCAGCCTGTTGAATCAGTCAGACAAAGTAAGCAGCATACCTGAACCTGCTGCTAAGACTATCGTACCTAGATCCATACCAGAAGAGCCACAACTAGGACTTGAAAAACCACAAACAGATCAAGCCAGTTCAAGAATACCTGAATCAGACGCTGATATAATTGAACAACAAAGCGATAAATCTTTAAAGCAAAGAAGTGAAATAACGACTACAACTATTAACGATCTTAGAAATAGAAAAATTATAGAGGTTAAAGATTCATTGAGTTTTAGGAAAGGACCAATAGTATATTTTGTAGATTGTAAAGGTGCACCCTGTGACGAAGGTGCTAGACTACTGTTAAAATATAAAAAAATAGAAGCTACTGCAGACCTAGAATTAAATAGTTTTAATGCTATTAAAAGAGGTAACAATACCTACATGCCTTTATGTATAAAAGGACAAAACCCTCAGTCTATCACCTATGTTAAAAATCATTTAGAGACAACTCTTATGAAACTTAAAACTTATATAGTAGAAAATAAATTACCTTTTATCAACATAGCATATAGCCCAGCAATCGACAACCTCGATTGGTCTGAAATTCTATCACTAATTAAATCAATCTTTCAAGAAGTAGACACCAAAATAATAATTTGCAAGGGAACGGTTAAATATGTACCGTTCGAAAAACGTGACGAAATATTCTACGAATTACACACATCACCCATAGGAGGACATCGCGGAGTTTCAAAAACTTTTAACCGAATAAGACGCGATTACTATTGGGAAGGTCTTAAGGATGACATTCAAAGGCGAATTCAACAATGTCTCGAGTGTCAGTTGAAGAAGTTGGTACGCCTAAAAACCAAACAACCTATGGTTATCACTGATACTCCAGGTAGTGTCTTCGAAAAAATAGCCATGGATATTGTAGGACCTCTTCCCAAAACAAAAAATGGGTTTGAGTACATACTCACCATGCAGGATCAATTGTCCAAATATTGTCTAGCAGTACCACTAGAGAATACTTTGGCTACCACAGTCGCAGATGCATTCATAAAGCGATTCATTTGCATCTTTGGATCACCACGGGTGATACTCACCGACCAAGGCACCAACTTCCTTAGCAAATTGATGGGTCGGGTGGCTAAACGATTCAAAATCAAAAGAATCAAGACCACCGCGTTTCATCCCCAATCCAATGGATCTCTTGAGAGATCGCATCATGCGCTAAGTGAATTTCTGAAAATGTATACCGATATAGACAATGAATGGGATGCTTGGTTGGAATTGGCTATGCTAAATTACAATATATGTGTGCAAGAAAGTACTAAACACACTCCCTATGAGGTTGTGTTTGGCAGATTAGCCAGATTACCCTCCAGCGATCCTCTACGGGAAGGCGACACGTTGCCAACCTATCAAAATTATATTGTAGATTTAGTAAACCGTCTAACTGGTATACATAAGTTAGTCCATGATAATCTTGTAGAATCTAAAAATAAATCTAAGAAATATTATGATAGACATGTAAACCCGCGAAACTTTAAATTGGGCGACTTCGTATATTTATGCAAAGGCATTAAACCAAAAAAATTTCAAAATAATTACTCCGGACCATTCAAAATTACTGAAGTAATAGATTCCAATAATGTACGAATCCAAATCACGAAAAAGAAAAACAAAATTGTCAATACTAATAGGTTGAGAATTTCCTATATAGGAGATTCTGCAAAGAAATGTAATAACAACAAGCCGCGATTAACAGAATCAGAAACTTCTGATGAAAAAAATTTATTTGCATAGTTACTAAAATATTTTGTGATTACAGATCCAAAACTGAAAAAAAAGGGAAAAAAAAATATATACTATAACAATGTACATCACCTCCCTTCTAACCCTGGTTACCATAGCCACCTCTTCGGCACTTATTGGATATGATTGTGGGTCACGACAGATGAGCGTCACCACCGTTTCATTAAGGGATGTCGGAGAATGTAACATCCCCGCACCTCAACTCAACATCACTCGACGATTCATACAATTACTACAATTAAATGATTTCTACGAAGTACCCGTCGTTCAATGTAAAATAGAAATATACCGCCAAATTTTCCACTGTGGAATGCACTCACACTCATCGGCTGTATCCTATGGGATCAATGAGTATATAATGGAAACCTCACACAAAACTTGTCAAGATCTTCATAATCATGGATCACTACTACTACCCAATGGAATGGTATTAGACCGTTTTAAAGCAAACAGCACTAGTACCCGACCCATCACCCTCGCTGGTAAACTTACCAATGACGGAGAGTGTCGAGGCACACAGTATTCTGATCCATATGGTACATGGGATGATGTGGTAGTGCAAGGTACAATTAAGGTAACTTTAAGATCACATATAGCACGTATATCCATAAACAATAATAAGATTCATATGGATTCGGGAACCACTTGCGTTTTCTCTGACCGTAGTTGTTTAGATTTAAGTAGCGGATATTCTTTTTGGGATGTCTTACCCATAGATAAATGTAAGTTCGATCAATATACAATGTTGTTTCAAGGTAACGCTGAATATGCCAGTGACCTTACTGCAGTAGAACAACCTGTATACACCGTAGAATATAAAGAAATCACGTTTGCACTGTCTATCCGAGGAAAGAAGGATATCTGTGGATATACGGTCTATCAGACTGAACATCCAAAATTATTCATATTTGAAACCTCTTTCGGTGTATCTTTTGCTGGGACTCAAATTAAAGGGGTTTCTAACCTAGACCTTTTCACATATGTCAATTCGAAATTTGTTTATGTAGAGAAACATGTACGCAAACAGATTAATTACCTGTACCGAGATATATTGGCTCAGAAATGCGAACTCGAACGACAAACAATAAAGAATACTCTGACAATCGCAACTCAAGCACCAGATGAATTTGCTTACGATTTAATGAAAGGACCCCGGTATATGGCAGTATCAGCCGGAGAGGTTATCCACATTGTCAAATGTATACCAGTGGGAGTACGACTTCATCAATCGGATCAGTGCTACGCTGAATTACCGGTCGACCATAATAACCGTACTCACTATATGACGCCTCGCACCCGAATATTAAAATCCACTGGAACCAGAATACAGTGCAATACCATACTGCCTGTCTCTTATTTCTTAGACACTGCTTGGTACAAATTAACACCTAAACCAAGTGAGGTTCAAGGGCCGGAAGTACTAAAACGACTAACAAAACCAACCTGGAAATACACCAATCCTTCAGATTTGGCTACTAGCGGGATCTACACGGAGGCAGATCTGGAGCAACTCAGGGAGAGAATTATGTTTCCCGTAGAAACCGGTTCCCTAATCAATCACTTGGCTCGCGAAATCAGAGGACATCCAGTAGCAGATCATGAAGGGATAATTCTAAAATTACTTAATGAAGGAGCTATGGAGAAAATCCTCGTTAGTTCATGGGATCGCCTTTGGACAAGGTTCCTCACTTTTGGAACTGTCAGTGCGGGCATAATAGCTATTCTTATCATCATTCACGCTATTAAGATGCTTATTGATGTAGCTGTCCAAGGATATGCACTCCATTCAATATATGGATGGTCGATCCATTTATTGGGAGCCATTTGGAGCTCGGTAACTCATTTACTTATTCACTTGGGTAACAAGGAGAAACAATCATCACCACCACCTGTAACTGATCAAATGGATATCCCAGAAGTAATAGTTGGCCAAAAATCCGATAAACCAGAAGCCACCGAGAAAAACCCTGGCACCACGACTTCTCCTGGATATCCAATCCCTGAAGTTCAGCAAGAGTTCTTTGCGTTAAGAAAATAAGTCTTTCAGTGAATCATTCTTGAGCCAATGCTTCCGAGGGATGGTAACTTTTCGTCCTGCATTTCCTCAAGTAACCATTTTTCGGTGGGGGTGTAACGTCGCCGCAATTTTCCGGAAAATTTTCTCACGCATGTTCTCCCGCATTTTCTCATGCACGAACCTCAGCGATAATGATCATTGGAAATCCTAAGCTCAAGGTACATAGGCTATCAGCCCCTTCACCGAGTCCCATCTTTATGATAGTAAATAAGTACGATAATTTTTTTTCCTTCCTCCGCGCGTATATTTACAGAATATATATATCGAGTAAATAAGTACAATAGTTCCCATGCTTATTTCCTAGGAAGACAGAGTAAACAAGATTAGTAAGGGATACGATTCCCTCGATGAGATAGGAGATAGGACTACGTACACTGATTGACACAGCTGCAGGCAATAAACTGCAGACGGTCAGTTCAAGTGCGGCGTCTGCGCTCCTATCTCCAACCGAAAAATCTATTTGTATTTGCGAGCGTGATATTCTCCCTTATGTTGCGACCGACCGGCGCCTGATAGGAGATACCTGCGCTCGTTACGGCGTTTATCTTACACTAATAGGAGGGCCTGAAGCCAGAGCACAGGTGGGGCCCAAATACGATTCTTGCGATCTCATTGGAGAAGACCGAAAGGTACACTTTTCCAATTCCTCTGATTGGAAAATTTTTACCCGAAGGGACTTTTCCGGGGATGAGAAGGGTGGAGCTGTGTCGCCCTTTAAAATCGGCCTCTCTGGCCTCTCGCACTCAGTGTGTGCGAATTGTTTCCTGGCCTCTGTTTCCAGAACGATTCCACATATCTAGTAACTACCTGGCCTCTGTTCCAGTCGTAGATACACTCTCTATCGCGCCGCATTGTATTCACATTTTAAGAAAAATATATAGTGTTCAAATTCACATTTTACTTTGGAGTTCAAACCTTTCTTTTGACAATTTTCCGTTTCCTCTCGACATTTCGGGGTGAAGGCGCAGTGTCCTAACTGCGAAATAAAAAAAGATCCGCTCGACGTAAGTTCCGCTTCGCCGTACCATCCTCGACCATCGGTTCGACCAGAGAGAGAGAGAGAGAGAAAGCCCCAGCAACGCAACAACAACAAGAGCAACAGTAAGAAAAAAATATAGTTTCATTTACTCAATAATTTAAGTTTCAGGGCAACTAGCCCTCGCGTCTAAATTCCTTAACGTCACGCGATAAGACCCAGTGCCGGGGGTCATTTAAAGGCAACTCGCTCCTCCGCTAAATAATCAAAAATTTATAATAGAGTATTTATTCGGAAGGTCTGGTTACGTACCGTCCCTTCCACTAGATACTTCTATTCAAATTTAATCGTGTCGGTCGAATTAAAAATAGATTTCAACGTGCAGAGAACCGTCTGGCGAAAGCCGTTTGGTTTTCCACGCTGCAATCTCAAAAGTTCTCGAAGTGTTTCGTTTTCAGGAAGATCCGCGGAACTTGCCACTATTAGATTTACTCGAAACTCTTTTCTCCGTCTCTTCATATTCTTCTTTTCGTTCAATTCCCGTTAAAGGCCAGCCCCGAGCTAATATCTCTACGGAGTTAGGCTCAAAAATTGGCCAAATCGAGAAGCGCAACGTGCTCCTCGATAACCCGTTTCGTCGCAGGTCAAAAGGGATCCTTTCCTTTTAAATCTTCGACGTCACAAATATATGTAATTTTTTGAAAAACTCTAGTATTATTTTCCCGTCCAAGAACAACTCCTTTATTTGTTTAATAATGAATCTATCGCTCGATGATGGAATAGTGTAGAATAAAAATTGATGCGTCTCTTCGAGCCAAGTTGTTTATTTTAAAAAAGGCCAAACGTTTCGGGATAATTTTATCCCCTCTTCAGTGGCTGTACAACGTTGAAATTACAAGGTTTATTATAATAATAATATTAAAATGAGTGAAATTGAAAATTGTTCATATAAACATATTTACCTAATTAGAAAAACAACTTCCGTGTTTTTACATTATTAGGAAACGGACCAGAAAAGGATTAATCGCATATGGCGCTATAATATAAATTTAAATTTTAAACCAAAGTTTACAGAAGAACTATTACAAAAATATTTAAATAATAACTTACGGCCTAGGACTCGAGAATTTTTTTACAGAACGATTCCCCGGTGCCAAGGTGGTAATGCGGCACCGGTCGAGGCAAGACGTCAACTAATGTCTCTACAAAATTACGGCCAATATATATTCCGCAATACATACATTAGATGTACTAATACTTATAAATGTTATTATAATGCAAACCGCCTCAGCGACGGATACCTCGAGCTTCATCCATATACCAAGAACGAATACCACATTGGAGGTGGCACGTTAATACTCAAGTAGCAGGACGGGGGGCCCGCGCCGCAACGTAAGAAACGCTCCTGCCATGGCTATATGACTATATAGTATACAGCATGGACGGAGCGTTGCCACGGCAACCCGGTCTCCCCGACCTCCCACTGGGCTGTTCCGCTCCGGCTCGCCAGCCAATCACTATTGAACATGTGTTGGCTGAGTTGAAGAGAGCGCGAAGCGGTATGCCACCTCTCACTGCGTGCTAAGTTCCTGATACAGTCCGCTCGCCACCGAGCCTCCGCAATCACATTATTTACAATTAAAATTTATTCGGACTATTTTTTTAGGTTTGATATAACATTTTTATAACTCGCTTTGAGGCGGCACGTATCCTCAGCCCTATTAAGTGTGCCATCGAAAAACTGAATGTGTAGCATTTCTGAGAACCGTCTGCGGAACATAGACGGTTCTCTATCTATTATTTTAATATTGTTAAAATCGAAATTGTGTCCTGTTTCCAATGCATGTACCGCGAGAGGGGAGTTAAGATCCCTTTTCTCTATATATCTTTTATGTTCGTATTGCCTAGTTTTTAACGGTCGATACGTTTCTCCGATGTACGTAGATTCGCAATCGGAGCAATCGATTTTGTATACAACATTTCTCGTATCTCCCACAGCAGTAGGATCTTTGCCAAGTTTAATAAATTTATTGAACTTATCAGTAACATTATTAATCAAACTCATGTCATTTCTTTTTAAAACCGACTTTAATTTTTCGTTAAACCCTTCATAATAAGGGAACACCGCATATCCTTTTCTAGAGTTAGATTTATTGTTTTGAGAGTGTGCATTACTTTCAAATGCCCCTTCTAACGAGGCCCTTGAAAGGCTCAGGTTGCGGGCAATCCGTTTTTTACTAAATTTCTCTATAAAATCTGGAGGATAGTCATTAGCTATGAGAATTTTTTTCGCTTTTTCGATGTTTTCACAGTGAAACCGCGGATCGGACAACAATATCGCCCTATCAAATAAATTGTACATTATTGCTATCTTCTGGTTTTTTGGGTGGTGAGAGAAATAATTTATGTATCTTGATGACGCTGTATTTTTTTGAAACCAATTCGTAAAAATATGACCACTTGAATCATGAAAAATAGAGATATCGAGAAAATTTATACTATTATTGACTTCAATTTCGTGAGTAAATTGAAGGGAGTTATTATAGCTATTAAATATAGATAACACAAGTTCAATCTCATCTCTATCCAAAACCAAAAGACAGTCATCCACGTATCTGTAAAAAAGTCGAACGCTAGATTTTGCAATACCCAGACAATGATCCTCGAGATCCTCCAGAACCATATTCGCAAAAACAGGGCTCGAGCAGAATCCCATCGGAGCGCCTGAGACTTGTTTATAAAATTTGCCATCGAAAACAAGATACGTACAGTCGAGAAGAGTTTTTATACCATCCATAAATTCGCTCTTCGACATACAATTCATACACGAAAGCCATTTCCATCTCTTTTCAATCGACAGTATAATCGCATCTTTTGGCAAACTCGAAAACAACGAAACAACGTCGAAGGACACAAAACATTGCTGATCAGAAATATTTATATTAGTGAGGTTACTTTTTAATTGTGTACTATTTTTTATATGAGAAGCTGGTAAAGGAAAATGTTTAGTTAATAAGACGGATATGCATTTATCAAAAAAATAAGTGGGGCTATTAATTGCTGAAACTATAATTCTTACGGGATTGTTTGGTTTATGAATTTTTATTAGGCCATAAGCTTTCGGCAGCGATGTGTGCTCGATGCCCTTGGAAGAAAGACCTCTAAAAGCCTCGTCGCACTCTAGAACGCCCCGTGTACTCCAAAGGTCAATGAGTTTTTTTATCCGCTTTTTTATCCCTGCAGCAGGGTTAACTTTAACCAGTCTATAAAATCTCTCGTCGCTGAGGGCCTCATTAACCTTCGAGATATACACGTTTCGATCCACCACTACCGTAGCATTGCCCTTGTCTGCTCTAGTGAAAAATAGATCGGGATTATTTTTTAAAAACTGTTTTGTAAGTCTAATATTGTATGACATAATACGTTCATGATAAGGCACATGCGTCTTATTTTTAATCTGAGAATTTAATATGGAAATGACTCCATCTCGCAGTCCTCCGTCTATGTTTCGATTGAACGCATATACATTCTCCAGGCTTTTTAATATCTCAATAGCTTGCTTGAATTGAAAATCTGTATTAAAATTGAATTTTTCTCCCATGGACATCACCTTCTTTACAAATTCCGGAAGCTGCGAATCAGTAAGATTCACAAGCCATTTTTCTCATACAAACAACTCCTTTATTCCCACCCATACCAATTCATTTATTTTCTGATGAATTTTTTATAAAGAATTTTTCAAAGACTTATTTTCTATTTGATGATTGAAATCCTAATTTTTCTGTTAAATAAAAAATATTTGCCTTGGAGCATTAACACGACCGGCAGGCGGCGGCGTGCTTTTTGTACATGACAAAGAGAAAGCTAATGTAATTCGAAAAACACATGACTGGCCCTGGTACTCGAAGCGGTGGTGGCTGCAACGGTGACATTTCTTTTAAACCAGCAGCAGTCTGAAATAGCTGCCAATGCCCTCGGATACAGGTATATAGGTTACCTTTCGAACTCTGCTGCTGTATAAAAGCGTACACCCTCCGGTCTAGCGCCGGTTCGGAAAAATGAGTCATTTGTGACGGTCTTCGCATAGCTCTCGACTCCCTCGCAGCTGCGGCCTTCTGCCGAGTGAAAATAGGTAGCGCTCCATTAAGGATGAGGGGATAAATAACTCTACGAAAATAAATGCGCTTTACACTTTAGGATAAATTTCTTTTTTATTCAAAGAAAATTTTACATTCACAATTTTTCACATAATTTAAGGGGTTATGACAGTGTTAAAATTTTGAAAATACCCATTTTTTTTTATTCACTGTTTTCATAGTTAATAGTCTGTAGAATATGGTCCTGAAAGCCGTTTTTGGCTAAAAAAATTTTCCTCGAAGATATCAACAAAAAACTAACAAATCTGTTTCAAGTAAATTTTTGAAAAATCGTGATTTTTAAATATTTTAATTAGGCCAAACTTGTGGAAAGGATTTTTCTAACCCACTTTTTACAGAGTAATTTCACGAGAAATCTTACTGAAAATATGACTTAAAAACCGTTTTACAAACCGTTTTTTTCTCAAGTGTTATTAATTTATTTCCGTAAAATAAATAAAATCTGTAAAATTAATTTTTCTATGTGTGATTTTATGTTACTAAACTCAATGTGTTAAAGTAAAGGCATTCAACAAATTTGAATTTGCCACTCGAATAGCTTGTGCCTCACAGCGTCTGGTCGAGAATGAAGATTTGTGTTTGATCGGTATAGTAGAATTTTCTGTAAAGCAGCAGAAAGCAGCCAAACAGCTGTTTTTCATCCGAGACACTAGATCAGTGCAGTTAGTCTGCTAGCTGCTGTAGCAAATAACCTTAGTGGTGTTGCAAAAGTGCAAGAGCTTCTGCAGAGTAGAAAAATTATTCAGATAAGTATTGGAAACTAATTAGTAATAACAGTGTTCATAATGAGCTTTTTCTTTGTTGGTTTATTTTTTGCTTTTAGGTATATGGGTGCAAGCCAGCAAAATGGGAGCTGATATTGACTACCTGAAGTATTATTTTGCATACTTTTTAAGAACTTGAAGTGTATTTAATAATGGTAAGCATTGTATGTAACTGTAATTCATAAACATAACTTGATTATGAATAGCTAACGATAATTTTTTTTTATTTTCAGCTTCTAAATCCTATTATCACACAGCATGACAAGCGCGTACCATCAAATATACTTTATTGTATGTATATTTGAGTACCAAAAGCAAATCAAGGTATGCCGGATATTTTCTGTAAGTATAGTTGAGTTCATTTGAATGATTTACATTATAAACTTTAAATGCCTTTTACTCAAATTTAGTTTTTTCATGCTTTTTGTGTACTTGCCGCAGCTTTCTGAAGGAACCGTACTATCAATCATGATGAACCAAAGTGGGAAACCTTCTTTATGAGTATGGTCACAAACTGAGTGGAGCAGAATTGGCAAAGGTAAGTTCAAAGTGAATGTTACGTTTGTTTACATATGTAACATTCACTATAATTACTAATATTGGCAATATATGTTTTGTTAATTATATTAATTTTGTGTTTTTCAAGAATCTGTTCCGCTTAGTCTGAGACCAGACTCATAATGAAGATTTGGCACTTTGATTCATCAGGATTGATGGTACGGTTCCATCAGAAACATGCGGCAAGTAAATAAAAGTGATGAAATTCATGATTTTTGGTAAGCAAATACCTTTAATTGTTTTTAAATGTTACACTCACTTTATGCATATTATTTATGCATAAAAGTGATGTATAATACTTGTATTTGAAAGCAACAATATAGTTTTTAGAGCACCTATATATCTATTAATTTTTTACAACACTAACAATTTTTCTTTTTTTTCAGGTTTTAACACTGTCATAACCCCTTAAGAAGACAATTTTGTACAATTTTTATATGCATGGTAGTTAATTAAAGATACAAAATATCGTAGTAGTAATTTAAAAAATAAGAGTTTTTTGATGCATCAAAATAGTTTAATACAGTTTCGTGAATATCTCGCGAATTTTTTTTTATTATTGTTTTAATAATGACGTCGCTATTGTTGGCAAAGATCCGACTTTTTAACAAAAAACGAAAGTTCTTTTGAAATAAATTCTTTACACTTGTTGGCCAATGCTCCGATACGCTCTAATCGGCGATAGCGCTCGTCCACACAGACAATCGCACACTTCAATCCTTGAAAGGTGATTTTTTGTAACATCACAGCCGGTGAGAAATTTTTCTTATTTTTATCCACAAAATCGGTGTTACTATTTGCAAAGTAAATTGACTTTACGCCGTAAGACGTAGTGAAGCGCAGTAGCGTCTCATTATCCAACGATATATCGGAGGGATAGACGGGAGAATCCGAATCGAAATACTGCGTTATTTTTTCGAGGTTATTTATCAGCACTGTCCATGCAGATGAACTTAAGGTCTGGCCATATGAAGATTGGTTATTGATCAGCCGAATCGTTGGAGTGAAGACATCTGCATCGTCGTTGTAGAATAAACCAACACAAATTTTTTTCGTGTCCGAACTATTTAACGAATACACGGTTGACAGCACATGCATGGGCGATGCTTTACGTTCCTTCGGCGCCTCCATAATGATAAGCTTTGTTTTTTCGCCTCCATTGGGAAAACCGATGTCGTTTCTTTTGACGAGCATTGCCTGAGCCATTGTCTCGGTAAAACGTTACTGTACGAGCACAATATATACTATTCGATGTGATCTGTTCTAGAGCTAGCTGAATACTGAGCGGACCCGACCCAATTAATAGATACTTATAGCGCGCATCTGTTTTAAAAAAAGGTGTCACCTACACCCTCGCACCTCTTATGCACGCACGCACGTCGATGCTGTTGGCTAAGATGACCATATGTGTGCTCGTGCGTTAACGGAAAAATATTCCCTAAATACGTACTATGTGTATATCGCTATTTTACTACTTTTCTTTAAAAGTTTTTCAACGACTAATCGATTCGTCGATCGTTTCTTACTAACACTCCTCCGTAAAAGCTTTTCTCGAACCATGCATATGTGGAAGTCAAGCACCCGAAAACAGAAACTGCATCGCCTAGCATTATAAAAGTTCCGGTCGGTCCAATCCTAGTGTTTAGTCTTTTCCTCAAACGCCGAGCGAACACTTCGTTGGCCGTGAAATTTCGTGTGTCTAGTGCTTGCTTGTAATTGTGTATCCTATACAAAAATGCCAACTCCCGAGCCAAGAAAGATAGTCGCCGACTTTCAACACGTTGTAGTGACCTACGCCGCGCTAGCATGCGTACGATACGAACGTTTACGGCAGTGCTGCAGCCCCGAGTGGTGGTCGAGATTTTTTGACCTGCCAATATCGTCGCTTGTGTTTGAGTATTTTTACATACTTGCATTCAGTGATTTGAAGGATCGAATTTGTGCTCAGCATTATGAGCGAAGCCAGGACTCAGATCGTCGAAATCATGTCGATGATTCAAAATGTTACGAGCCCCGACGACGAAATTAGTCCCGATGACATGCGGAGAATGAACCGACGACGAGCGCAGCTAGCGGTGAATTTGGGTACACAGCAGAATACCGTACCCTCGGACCATGTGAAAAAATGCCGAGAAGTGGCTCTCGCTGCCTATAAAGGTAACTAATCAATTTTTATCTTTTTTTTATCATTTTCTTATATCTACGTCTTTTACTCGTAGCATGTGAGGATATGATTATTGCACCTTGGCTACCGGCTCCTCGGACGACAGCAAAGCATGTATTTAAATGGATCGTTACAGAATTTTATAACGATCCAAAGTCATTCCCACCATCGGGGGATGATGTGTACAGAACGTTTGAGGCGTTTCGGGGGCCGGCCGAGGGTTAATTGTCAGTAATTTTAATTTAAAAATATTTCATTGTAAAATTCTTAAAATAATTTTTGTTTTTATTGATTACAGATACTGTAGCACTAGAGAAAGGCAAGGAGGACACTCTTGAAAATCTCACGAAAAGGAGAAAAAGTTTTAACGGTGACGAGTGTCAAAACAATACGAATCGTGAAAAAACTGTGTCAGAGCCGGTGGTTGTGCAGGCAGACGTGCATTGCGAAATTTGCGCTGACGGCTGCAGCTACGGCAGTCAGGACTCGGCGCAGCAGGAGGGCCCCATCGTTCAAGTCGGAACGGGCCGAAGTAGGTCAACTACCCCGCAGCACTCGCAGTCAGAGCTAGATGGTAGGTCTTTAAATGTATTGTGTGGCGATGCGGTGTGCGAGAGAGTGAGTCTGTGCGACAAAACTGTGAACAGTAGCGGGTGGGTCGATAATTTCGATACGCAGTGGTTCGATGATTTTGAGGGGAAAGGTAGTAAAACCGACGTGGAAAAAATTCTAGAAAAACGGAGTATTTTGTCTATAAAAAACAACGACAATTTGTGTCTGCCTCGCGCGTTGGCTTGCGGTGAAGTATTTATTCGAAAAGACGCGACACCCGAATGGGCTAAGGAATGGCGCGACATAAAAGAAAAACTTGCGCATCAAAAATATTGTGCGTCGCGATTAATGGTAAAATCGGGGATTGAAATCGCGCCAGATCGTGGATGCGGGCTCCGAGAACTCGAAAAGTTTCAAACATTTTTTCAAAAACAGAAAATATCAATTCGCCTTTACGTTTACGAAACTTTAGGTAACAAAGACACACCACTATTTTTCGACGGTACGCAATTTGGGCCGTACGAAAAAGTTATTAACGTAATGGCATATCGCGAACGCGAACATTTCGATCTAATATTAAATTTATTAGCTGTGCGTAGTGGATTATTTTTTTGCGATCGTTGTAATTTTTCGTACAAGAACATAAACCAACACGCCTGCAAAGCCATATGTGACGCATGTTTTGGTACGCCGAGATGCAGTGTTTCTGAAAATAAAAATATTAATTGCAACGATTGCGGGCGTCGTTTTTAGAACGATACATGTTACAAATATCACCGTCAAATAGGTTCTGCGGTTCGAAGTAAAAAAAATCTTGCAAAGCGAAATTTAAGTAGATCGTTATGTTCGAGTTATTTTATTTGTAAAACGTCATCGCATCGTTAATAATTTAAAAAAAAAACACGAATGTGGTAAATTTTATTGTAAAACTTGTCGCGGAATTCACTCGTCAAATGATTTGTGTATGATGCAAACCGTGACACTCAAACAAAAAACAAAAACTCACCCCGAGAACTGTTTTATTTTTTATGATTTCGAGACACGTGAAGAAAAACAAAATGAAAGCGCAGTAAAAATTTTAAAACCAATTTTGTGTGTTGCGCAAGTATGCTGCAACGTCTGCTTTTCGGACGAATCGTTGAATCTGTGTGCATTTTGCGGAGTGCGCGAGCATGTGTATACAGGTACAAACTGCGTCGGACTCTTTCTCGATTTCGCGATTCGAGAAAAGAAAATCGGCTTCAACGCGTTTATTTGTATAGCTCATAATGCCAAAGCCTTCGATGGCCAATTTATTTTGAAATATTTAGTAGATAACGGTAAAGACCCCGAAGTTATTTTAAACGGGCGGAACATAATACGTATGCAGATCGGAAAAACTATTTTTATTGACTCGTTAAATTATATACCAGCAAAACTTGCATCTTTTCCGAAAACTTTTGGCCTCGCCGAGGGCGTTAAGAAAGGATATTTTCCACATCGTTTTAATACCGTCGAAAACGAAAATTATAAAGGCGCGTATCCGCCTGCGGAACGTTATTGTCCCAAAGCAATGACAGTGCAAGAGCGTGAAAATTTTTACGAGTGGTACTCATCGGTCGCGAACAAATTTGAATTTGATTTAAAAAAAGAACTGCTTGAATATTGCCAGCAAGACGTAGTCATCTTGCGACAAGGTTGCATGCGATTTCGACCAATTTTTCTAGATGTAGCAAATGTCGACCCGTTTGCCGAAAGTGTGACACTCGCAAGTGCCTGCTCTCGGGTCTATAGAAAAAATTTCCTAGAGCGAAACACAATAGTCTTGTATCTGCCCAAGGATATTTACCAACCGGCAACCACTCCCAAAAATGTATAGAGTGGCTTTTGTGGGAAGAGCATAGAGCGTCGGTCGCGATATTGTACACGCCGGCCGTAGTCGAGAATACCGTTCAATCGAGGGTCCAATCGTCGACGGTTTTTTGTCTGTAGATAACGCGAAAGGTGTCGTTTATCAGTTTCACGGATGCTACTGGCACGGTTGTACAGCCTGTTTTAAAAATGAGCGTTCGCGACCTCTTATTGATAAATCAACATTTGAACAGCGTTACGAAAATACAGTTATAATGTCGCGGCGTATAAAATCGTACGGATAAACGCTTATTGAGATGTGGGAATGCGATTTTCAAAAAAACATAGTAAAAAACCTGGATTTTCAAAAATTAATCAAGCAACATCCTCTCGCACAGAAAAACGTGTCGTTGAATCCGCGCGCCGCTTTTGACGGTGGACGAACTGGTAACGTCGCAACTCTTTACAAAGTAGCCCCTGGAGAGCAAATACGCTATCTCGACGTTTGTTCTCTGTATCCGTACATTTGTAAAACAGGTGTGTATCCTGTCGGACATCCGAAGATATACATAGGTAGCATGTGCTACGAGCTTACAGGCGAAAATTTCGAAACGTTTAGAACGTCGAAGGGCTCGTACAGTGCGAGATTCTACCGCCGCGCGACCTGTACCACCCGGTGTTACCGTACCGCATGCACAACCGTCTGCTCTTCCCCCTCTGCCACTCGTGCTGCGTAGAGTCGAGACAAGGCGAGTGTTGCCACGAAAACGAAAAAGATAGAATTTTGAGCGGTACGTGGGTTACTCTTGAGATAAAAAAAGCGTTGGAGCACGGCTATGTATTGAAGAATATATGTGTTATCTGGCAATATTCGGTCACGCAGTACAACCGCTATACAAACACTGGCGGTTTATTCACCGGGTACATAAATACATTTTTAAAAATTAAACAAGAGAGTTCGGATTTTCCCGCGAATGTCGTGACTGATGCAGAGAAAAAAGCATATATCGAGAGCTACGAGCGTGAAGAAGGCGTTAAATTAGACGTAGAAAAAATACAGAAAAATCCGGGGCTGCGAGCTGTAGCCAAGCTATGCTTAAACACGCTTTGGGGAAAGTTCGGACAGAGAGGAAATCTCTCGCAGACCCAGGTAGTTCGAACCCGTGAAGAACTCTCGAAATTTATGACTGATCCCGACATTGTTATCGAGGCTATCGAGCAGGCTAACAAAGATGTTTTGTATGTGAATTGGAAATACATAGACGAGGTAGAGTCAAATTCGCCGTGTACAAATGTCGTCGTCGCTGCATATACAACCGCACAGGCACGATTAACCTTGTATTCGTATCTATTTAAATTGGAAAAGCGTGTATTATACTATGACACCGATTCTATTATATATACTACTAAATGCGATGGATCGTACGAATATGAACCCCCGACGGGGCCGTATCTCGGGCAGCTCACGAATGAGTTGGAAGAGTACGGGCCGGGAGCTTATATAGAATGTTTTGTTTCGGGTGGTCCGAAATTTTACGCATATCTCGTTCGAAAAGCGGACGGCACTGTTCACGACACGTGTAAAGTCAAAGGTTTCAGACAAAACTATCAAAATAGCGTAGTCATTAATTTTAATAGTGTTGTTAAAATGGTCGAAAAATATTTAAAAAATGTAAATTATACAAATAACACATTAACTGTATCAAATAATGTACTACGACGAACGGCAATTCACGAAATTGTATCTGTAGATGAACAAAAAAAATGTTCGATTGTATTGCGAAAAAGATGGTTCAAATCTGCGACACGCTCCTATCCGTTTGGTTATAAGAAATAAATTTTGTATAATTATTTGTAATGTCATTTTCTTTTTTCTAATAAAATAAATTTTTATAAATGAATTTTTACTTTTATTATTTTCAGATGGTGCAGTTAGTAACGAGAGGAAAGCCTCTCGCATTGTAGACGAGTACACGAAATACAAAAATGACGTTATGAAGATGATAGAACGCGTAACACATTTTAAACTCGAACAGGTCCCTCGCGGTGTCGATCCTGACGAACGGATAGATAAGGCTCTTCGCGAAATTGTCGATTATTTGAAAGAACACGCAATTAAGGCGACAGATAAAATTGGAATATCTGTAGATTGTTCGGCGTTTGCCGAGGGAAAAATGTGGCTTGCGTATAGACTCGTGCGTGATCTACATTACGCTGACATAAGTTCTATTTTCGAACGTATTAAGCAAAGTAAAAGAGAAATTCCGATAGACGAATCGTTTAAATTTATAGCGACATATGTTGAAATGGATAATAAATAATAAAAATTATAATTTTTGTACAATTTTTTATTTTTTCAGTAGCATTTAAGTAAAATAGTAGTGTTTTATTCGCTTAACACATCCATACGATCTCTCGTCCGACATAGTCGCCGCACACAGATGCTGCATTCTCTCATTCATGCCGAAGCTGTCGCCCCTCTCTCTCTCTCTCTCTCTCTCTCGTACACACAAACGCTCTAACCCCCCTACTCTAGACCATTCCACGGCTTGTCGCGCGTGAAAATAGGCATGCGCAGCCCACGCATATCGTGCACTGCAACGTTAAGCGCTCCGAGGAGGAGATTCACGTGTACAATGGAATTACTTCTATCGACACTTGCTAGTAATATGTACGCAGAGTTTGGTAGGAAACCTTTAAAAGTAAAAACACCTCGAAGTTTATAACCGTCTACGACGTGGTTGAAGAGTTTACATGCAGCTTGAGTCCAGCGACCATTGTATTCTGTGTGCGTCGATACACAGTCCAATGCGCATAAAATTGCCCGAGGTGCTAGTAGGAGAAATTCCGCTTCGAGCTCGTAGATGCCTTGCAACTCGTGTATTTTTGTGATATTGTAGTGCTCGCCACTGTCCAAACCCAGACATACGCGAGTATCTTCTTTCACAATGCAGCGCATCCGTTTCCCCTCCACCAGCAAAGATATCGTCATTTTTGGCTGTAATTTTAAAACCCATTAATTTTTATAAAGGCATATGCATTTAATAACAAAGTTAATGAATCTTAAAATTACCTGTAATTCGTAAGTTGATAATTTTTTTAAAAGAGATTTTCCGTTTTCTTCCGGCTGCAAGTGGCCCGTTTCAGGACAATAATAATGCAACGAGGCAATTCTGTAGTAATCGAGCATCTCCTGCTCTAATTGAATATATGGGGCATCCTCCTCGATGAGATGCACATAAAAAGACGATGGTGTATAGAAACAAGAAACCCGCAATTCTTTCTCTTGATGCAAGAGCGCGTCAATGTTACGCCAACCAACATTGAGTAGCGAGACCGATTCCATTGTGACGCATTTAGTTTAGATTACATCTGCTCCTAAACACTTCCGAGTAAATACTGTCACCCCCTGCTGTTTTCGAGGGGGGGCTAGGGCTCGCTTTTCGACTGCGGCCCGAGTTCGATGGGTGATTGGAGGGGGGAGAGCGACTGGCACGTGCCACAGGTAAGCATAATTCGGGGGGAGGGGGCGTTTGAAGTGTTGGAAAAATTAACGGTTCATCGTGCGCGCAGGCTCATCTGTTGCAGAGCTAGACTGTGCGCCGCCGCCGCCGCCGCCGCCACTGTGGTTAAATATGCTTAATTGAAAAAATTAATTTAGTTGAAATTGTGCTGTCGCGCTAACATCATGGATACGCGATGGTCGCATCCTTGGACAAGTATAATATGCGGAACTACGTCGTGCGGAAAATCATGGTTTATAAAACGGTTTTTAAATTATCTCGACCAGATGGCCAACGTAAAATTCGATCGTATTATATTCTATTATGCAGAGTGGCAAGACGGTTACAAGAGTGAACATTTTTTAAACAACGGTAAATCTATCGAGTTTCGCGAAGGGCTACCCAATCCTGAAGACTAATCAAACGATCCGCATTTAAAAAAATTATTAATAATCGACGATTTGATGCGTGAGGCTTCTAATCATGTTATCGTCGATCTCTTTACGAAAGGCTCTCATCATAAGAATATTTCTGTATTTTTTATAACGCAAAATTTATTTCACAAAGGAACGTATGCTCGAGATATAAGTCTCAACGCCTCGTACATTGTGTTATTTAAAAATCCTCGAGACCGCGCCCAGATACAACATCTCGCGCGACAAGTCTACCCCGAAGATCCGAAATTTTTAAAAGAAGCGTATCAAGATGCAACTACAAAACCTTTTGGTTATTTGATGATTGACTGTAAACAGAGCACACCGGACGAGTTTCGATTCAGAACGACCATTTTTCCCGACGACGAGTATCAATACATTTACTTGCCAAAGTATACGACAAGTTCTCTCGAACAAACTATTTAATGTAAAAAAGACAAAACTCTACATATTATTCTTCAGTCGTAGCCCAACCATGCCGAAGCGTGCATCGTCGTCTGCAGCAGGCGGCTCGGGTAATAGTAGTAAACCACCGTTTGAAAAAAAATATATCGCTCTCTTGGATGCTCTCAGACACTCGGATAAAAATCAACGCTTAGCAATTTTGAAAGCCGCCGACGAAAAGTTAATAAAATATATTTGCGAGTGCGCGTTAAACGTTCTTCACGGTACAGTGACATTGAAAAATCATCGTAAAGTAAACTGAAAAAACACAAAAATATTTTAAGAAAACTCGCCTCTAAAGCAAAAAACGTGTCATTGTACAAAAAGGTGGCAGTTTTCTTCCATTCTTATTGACACCGATACTAGAGGGTGTACTGTCAATGTTCCGTTAAAATCATTTATAATGTCGAGTATAAAGAAAATGGTGTTATTACCAAAGGAGCAGCTCGACAGAATACGACAACGAGAGTGGAGTGCAACTTCGACAACAGGTAGCCCCAAAGCGACCATCCCCCCTGTGGCGCTAGGGTCTACGCAGACTGTAGGAGATAATCTCACACGCCTGGACGATGAAATGAGAAAAATTCTCGATTCGAGAACGTACCCAAACGAGCAAGAACGTTTAAAAGATTATTTGAGTGTTTTACGACGGTATTTATTTTTTGTGGAAGAAAAACGCAATCCCGTGATAGATGTGAAAGCTGCAGACTGGGAGGCATTATCGGACGAGTTGATTATTCAAAGTGTTCCGAAGATTTACAAGAGAATCACGCAGCTGCTATTGAACCACTTGAAGGGACGCCGCGACCGCATAACGTGGAGTGCCACTGGTGTCGTATCTATCGACGGGGAGACAATTAAAAATTCAAACATTATCGACTTGATGAACGAGGCTGCGCGCTCGCGGAAAAAAATTAAAGCTGTCGGTAGAAAAGAGTTTGCGAAACTACTTCGCGATATCAACGTGCCTAAAGAATATGTGGGGAACCCCGATTTGTGGAGTATCGCCGGTGCCGAGTCGTCGAGCAGAGACTGGAGCAAATTAAGCATTGACGACGACGACGACGACGGCGACGACAACGAGACATCTGCGGGGAACGATTTTAAGACACCGAAAAAACGTTTCAACGAAAGTGATTTTAAACGTCTTATGGATCCAAAGGTTACTTTAAGAAAACGAGGCGAAAAACCACTTTTCAGTTCTACACCTAGTAAAAAATGGTTAAAAAGTCCGTAAACAAACGTTTGAAAAAACAATATTTTGATCCGAAGAAAGCATCGGCATTTTCTGGTGCAAGAAATTTGATTCGTAAAAATAAAAATAAAATTTCTCCGGAAAAAATTAAAAAGTGGTTTACGCGCCACGACGCTTACACACTTCACAAAACTGTACGTAGGAAATTTCCTCGACTATTTTACAACGTAGAAGGAATAGATCAAGTTTGGGAGGCAGATCTCATACAGCTCAATTCTATCAAAGACCAAAACGACGGTGTAGCATACATATTGGTTGTAATCGATGTTTTGTCTAAATTTGTGTGGGCTAAATTTGTGTCAGCCCCTTCGTGACAAAACTGCGCTCGAGGTCAAATGCTTTCAAGAAAATTCTCAAAAACGATCAGCATCGGTCGCCGCACACACTGCAAACGGATCGCGGTAAAGAATTTGTCGGGAAAACGTTTCAAAAATTTCTCAAAGACAACGACATACATTTTCGAACTGTAAGCAACCCCGATGTAAAAGCCGCAGTTGTGGAGCGTTTCAACAGAACTCTGAAGGAGCGCATGTACAGATACTTTACGTATAAGAATACAAAGCGATACATTGACGTATTACAACTACTGGTTGACGGTTACAACAACACACCGCATTCTACGATTTAAATGGAGCCAGCGAGTGTGACTTTATATAACGCGCACAAAGCCCGAGATAATTTAGTTGCTCGTGCGGTGCGTAACCAACCTCGTCGAAAAAAATAAAAGTACAAAGTAGGTGCACACGTGCGTATAAGTCGAGAAAAAAATATTTTCGAGAAAGGTGCTGAAAAATCTTGGAGCGAAGAAGTGTTCAAAATTACAAAAGTTTTGAAGAGACAAGGTTTATTTATCTACAAACTCGTTGATTTACAAGGCGAGGATATAGAGGGTTTTTTCTATCCTGAAGAACTATCTGCTGTACATAAATCGCACGTCGAGGAGCGCGAATATAAAATTGACAAAATTTTGCGCTCGAAAGGCCGTGGCAAGAATAAACAATATTTCGTAAGTTGGGTTGGATATCCGGATAAATTCAACTCGTGGGTGCCGGCTGCCGATTTGAAAAATATTTAAAAATGTATCAGACAAATTTCACGATAGTTCTCCCGAGCAACAGCAGCGCAAAGTATTTTCCAAATAATACGACTACATGCTTCTCGACCCGTCTACCCAAAGAGATCGAACTCTACGGGCGGTGGCTCGTAGGTATTTCGGAAATACACGTTCAAAGTACAACGCTGCATCTGCGGCACGAAGAGTGCACTCTCAAGACGCACGAGAACGAGGCGCTTCGATACTTTCAGCAAGGCACCTATCCCAATATACGAAGTCTTGTCAATACAATAAACGAAGCTCTCGTATTAACGAGTAAAGATAAACTGTGCATGAAATTATTCTACAACGAAAGAGGTGGTTATGTGTCTGTTGGATTACTCTCAAAAGATGGCCATGCAAAAATGTGTAAAACACCCGAACTGTCTCTCCCCGTGCAACGTGTACTCGGATTCGAGTTTGGTATAGAACCGACCGATTTGTGCGAGCAAATTGACAATTATCAAATACGATATGTAGGTACACAACCTGCGAGTTTTGCAAGAACAGTTCCAGATCAAATGTTTGTGTATAGCAATATATGCGAACCAGGCATAGTTGGCGACACTTTTGCGCCGCTTCTGCGTATAGTCAATGTGGAGGCAAAAAAATTTCAATTTGGTGGTACTATGGTAAAAAGTTACGATCCTGTGCATTACGTCCCTGTGCTCGTAAACAGATTTCAAACGGTCGACATGGATATAAGGGATAACCTCGGTAAACCGATAGCATTCAAGTTTGGGACGTTGACCGTTACGCTACATTTTAAGAAAGCAACGATCTGAGTGATTTAAAAAATGAGTTTTTACATAGTTTACGATCAGTCGGGCTACGGAGGCCGCGGCGTCAATCATGTATACGTCGGCTCCCTACGCATGCGAGGCCACGGGCTAGGCTCATGGTTTTCTGGAATATTTCGAAGTGCATTACCATTCCTCGCCAAGGGAGCTCGAGCTGTCGGTATGGAGGCTTTGCGTGCGGACGCTAACGTGCTCGAAGATATTGGCGAGAACGTGTCGTTCAAAGATTCGCTTCGAAATCGTCTAAACGAGTCCAGCCACAACCTAAAGAGGAAAGCAACCGAAAAATTGTCAAAAATGATGGACGGATCGGGCTATAAACGTCAACGCGCAAAGAGACTAGCTCAGTCTCCATTCGCTCTCGGGCCGCTTCGCATCGTATCACGGTGTCGGAAGAAACGCAGCACTACAGCCGGAAAAAAAATCACGAAACGTAAAACAAGGAGACGTACAAAACCGTTGAAACGATTAAACCGAAAACGCAAGAGTAAGAAGACTAAACGGAAGACTACAAAGAGGAGGAAGAAGGCAAGAAAAACTAAATCGCGCGATATTTTTGGATAATCAAGTAAAACGGTGAAAATGTCGTTTTTACATAGCCATTCGGAGGCGTGCCTCAAGACCGAACTCGACTTATTTCACTCCCCCCAACGCAGACCGCAATAGAATCGAGCAGATGGGTATCTTACAAACCCGTTTCATCGTTGAGCGACGAGAGTCCAATCGAGTTTTGCGTAAATTCTCAAAACAAGGATTATTTAGATCTCGCGCATACAGTGATAAGAGTGAATGTCCAGATAACCCCTCTAACGGCAACCACCGACAAACAAGTAGCCCCGGTCAACAACTTTCTACACTCGATATTCAACCAGGTTGACGTTTACTTGAACCAAAAACTCGTCTCACCACCCAATAATGCATATCCGTACCGGGCGTATCTCGAAACTCTTTTGAATTATGGCCCTGCGGCGAAGCATTCTCACCTATCTACAGCCATGTGGGCGTCTGATACTGCCGGCGCTATGGACGAACAGCCCGGCGCTACTGATCCAGAAAATGCAGGGCTCGTGGCTAGACAGGCATGCATGTCGGGAGGAAAGCAATACGATCTTCTAGGACATCTTCACTGCGATATTATGAATCAAGATCGTTTTCTCATAAACGGTGTCGAAGTGCGATTGAGACTTGTGCGCTCGAAACCCGCGTTTTGTCTCATGAACGCGTCAGCTACAGAGTATTCCGTTCACATTGCCGAAGCCACCCTCTTCGTACGGCGAGTTAAAGTATCACCAGCTATTTAATAGCCCACGCAAAGTCCTTGTCATCGGCGACAGTAAAATACCCTATTACGCGTGTAGAAGTTAAAACTTTTACTATGCACAGCGGTATAATCGGGGACTCTTTAGAAAATGTTATTCTCGGCCAATTACCGAAAAGAGTCATTCTCGGCTTTGTCGACAATAAAGCATTCAACGGAGATCGAACGTTAAATCCGTTCAACTTTCAAAATTTTTCAATTAATTTTCTATCGCTGTATGTCGACGGTACGCAAGTGCCAAGCAAACCTATGCAGCCTAAATTCGATAAAACAAACCCCATGTTTGTCGAAGCCTACCATACTTTATTCTCTGGCACCGGTATACATTATATGAACGAGGGCAATGACATTGGGCGGAGCGGGTATCCCGACGGCTACTGCCTCTTCGCATTCGATCTCACCCCCGATCTGTCGGCGCATTACGCTGGGCATTGGAATCTCGTAAAAAACGGATCCATTAGAGTCGAAGTCCGCTTCGATAAGCCATTGTCTAAAACTATAAATTGTATCCTCTACGCAGAGTTTCACAACGTTTTAGAAATAGATGCAGCACGCCAAGTGGTAATAGACTATAACTCGTAGGTGGTAACAGCAGAGACGGGTGGGGAGCGCGGAGGCCTCCGGACGTTGGTAGAGCGCTTGGGCCTCCTGCTGTGCGGTGACAGTCCGTTTTGAACCCCGCAAGCCGCACGTACTTTTTTCTTCTGCGTATAATGGAGAAGACCGATTATATCATCGATATTCAGGCTTTTCACGACTGCAACGGCGATTTTCTACCCAAAGAAATTGCTGTTTTGGGGGTCCATAGTAATTTTATCGCACACTGGATAGTGAAACCGCCATACACCTGCGACGCGTTGTCTAAAGGAATACTTGCTACAAATTCTGCAGGTGCGTCGGTAATACAACAGGGAAAGTCTCTGCAAAGTTTAACTACTCGGAAACAATTTTAAGTTTCCGTTAACGAATTAAGAAGCGTCGAAACGCGACACTTTCGTGCGGGAGACTTGAAAAAATCAAAGTTTTTTACACGCCATCACGAAACAACCTAAAATTTCGTGCTGAAATTCTGCAGGTGCGTTGGTAATACAACAGGGAAAGTCTCTGCAAAGTTTAACTAGTCGGAAACGATTTTAAGTTTCCGTTAACGAATTAAGAAGCGTCGAAACGCGACACATTCATACGGGAGACTTGAAAAAATCAAAGTTTTTTACACGCCATCACGAAACAACCTAAAATTTCGTGCTGAAATTCTGCAGGTGCGTTGGTAATACAACAGGGAAAGTCTCTGCAAAGTTTAACTAGTCGGAAACGATTTTAGGTTTCCGTTAACGAATTAAGAAGCGTCGAAACGCGACACTTTCGTGCGGGAGACTTGAAAAAATCAAAGTTTTTTACACGCCATCACGAAACAACCTAAAATTTCGTGCTGAAATTCTGCAGGTGCGTTGGTAATACAACAGGGAAATTCTCTGCAAAGTTTAACTACTCGGAAACGATTTTAAGTTTCCGATAACGAATTGACAAGCGTTGAAACGCGACACTTTCATTTGGGCGCGACTTGAAAGAATTTTGCTTACCTTAATTTTTTTTGAATTGCTGTAACTTATTTCGTTTCCTTTATTGTAATAATGTATGGAAAATTGTGTTTTTATATAAACATATTACTGTTGTATTTTAAAAACTTTCGGCAAAGTTTTGACAAAGTTTAGTAAAGCTTTAGTCAAACTTTCGTGCCTTCGTTCGCAGATTTTCAGCTTTTATTTCGAAAAGATTTATCAAATCCTTACTTATTTTGTGTCAAAACTTTGGTTGAAAACCATGAGACGGACGTAATTTAAAAATTTTCCCAAAGTTTTGATCAAGTTTCGCTGAACTATTTGTCAAAATGTTGACTAAAATATTTTCATAAAGTTTCACTGAACTTTTTTTAACTATTTCGTTGATCTAGACTGGAAAATATTGAAGTTCGGCTTAGTCTTATTGGCCAAGCTTTGACAATGTTTGGCGAAACAAAAGTTTCGACAAAATTTCGGGAAACTTAGCTATTTTTACGAGGGCTGTCAAGCGGTCCCAGAAGGTGACCTACTTCGGTATCAGAGGCTTAGCTTAGCCTATCAGTTTCATTTTCAGCTAAGGATGTGTCGACTTCGTCGATGAGCGAATTGGCGATGATGACTGGAAGATAATCAGACCCATTGAGTCATCGTTTTACTATTCGTCCGTTATAAGTATTAATTTCGTACCAAGATACCGATATGTTACAATCGGAAAAATAAAATTATTTTTCAGCCCCGCCCTTTGGCCAAGTGTCAATTCTCGAAATCGACGGCAAGAAAGTTAATCAATCCATCTCCATTTGCCGTTACTTGGCCAAAAAATTCGGCCTGGTCGGTAAGGATAACTGGGTGAACCTGGAAATCGACGTCGCGGTCGACAACGTCAACGACATATGGACCAGTGAGTGATATAAAATGTTATAGAAAATTAAAAAACTGAACAGAAAAAAAATTGAAATTTTCTCGCGATATACGATACCGCGACTTGATATTCACGACGAATCGTGAATTTTATAATTACAGAGATAGTCAGTCATCACTACGAGAAAGTCCCCGAGGCGAAGGCTCAAAAACTCGAGCTCGTGAAGGAACTGCTCCTGTTCTAGCTGAAGCGTCTGGAGGGACAAGTCAAACGCAACGGCGGCTACCTCGTCGGTGAAAAGATCACTTGGGCCGATCTGTTCTTCATCTCGCTGTTGGAGACATTGAAGCCATGAATTGCGACGCATATCCTGAAGAACTGCCCGCAGCTACAGGCTCTCGAGCTGAAGCTGCGGTCTTGGTTCAAGAAACAACCCAATACTGAATTTTGAATACTTTTTTTAGAAAATTGTAGTGTTTTTTATGCACGTCCATTTTTTCTTTTACAGAGATTTAAATGATATTTGATTAATATTTTAATTACGCTAAGTATTAAATTTTATTTTAAGTTAGATCTTTACACTTATTATTTATATGGGGATTTGAAACCATAATATAAGCTTCATATGTATATACAGAATAAAAAAACAAGAACTTCCTTAGAAAAAAAGTTTTTGATAATAAAATGAGTAATAAATATTATACTTTTAAAATAAATTATAAATTTATGATCCAATTTTGATTTGAAATGATTTTCTCCATCAATCTATAGATTATTTGATAAATCGCACTTGACAAAAAATTTGAAAAATAAAAATTGTTTTCTTCAAATTTTATTTTATTTTCTTTCATTCTGCACATTTTAACGCAATATCACTGATTGCTGGACACGTCTTGTGTTTCCTGATAGAACGTTTAAATGCTGATAATCCGTTGCAATGCACAGTTTTTGATTTACACCAAAATACAATCCAAATAAGAGGATGCCATTATCCAGTTAATAATTTTAATTTAGCTTCGGTATAAATCAGACGAAAAACATTGACAGTTATTTAAAATGTTTTTTTATCATCCCATAAACTTATTTTTGCATTTTTATATCTTAAAAATTTTCACATACAAATAAAAATTTTAAACGGGATTCTTAGTTTTAGTTTTCTATAGTACAAACAATTGTGATATATAAATAATGTATCATACTTTTCTTCAAGATTTAATTTGTAACATTTTCTATAGGAGCATTATTGATATTGATGTAAATTATAGTTTCAAAAAAGTATCCTGTTACATACAAAATGGATGAGTTTTGTTTCAGTTTACTTATCGTAACTTTCAGGGTGAAAAATTATTCTACAAGATTATTGCATTACTATATCACTACAGTCCCGATTTCGGTGACAAACACATAATAAACAATGTACTTTAATTGCTGACCTACAGATTTCTGTTATCTAATATGATTTTATTATGTCTAATATGTGAACATTTTATATGAAATACTTTTACTTAATTGTAGATTATTCCCGCAGAAGTCGAATTATTTTCGCTACAAAAATTGGAATATTTTATTATTGAGAACTGGCAGATTGGAACACATTTTTTACATTTGCTCAACAATTCTATAATCAAAATAAACGAGAGGTTATTTAAAAAGAAAAGAAAATGACAAAGTCAATTTATGTCTACTATGCAGTATCGAATTTTATAATTTAGACATTTATGAAACGTGTTGAATTACTTCTCTAAAACCTTATAGCATCTTTTTAAATTATACATTTAATAAAGAACTCTATTTTAGTTCAATACTATTACTACATGCATAAGTGTAATAATATTCTATAAGTCCTTTCATCAATATTGTTATGGTCAATATATATATCAAGATTTTCATTCACAAATATATTGTGTAGGCAGAGCGGAAGTTTGTAATTATTTATCATTAATGGGTATACGTAAACATGAATTGTCTTCAATATCCTTCACTGCATAAGAACTTTCACCATTTTTAATAACCGAAACGTTAACATTTTTCCCTTTCTTGATCATTTTAACAACCGCATCCGCTACAATTTGGGCGCTGATGGTAAACATTAACAATTATTTTACGGTTTCTATACCGCACGCTCTTATAATCGAATGTAACATTATAGTTTGACAAATATTAATGGGCTTACGATTGAGGTGGTAAGCCATCTATGTATTTCTTATCTAGAGTACAGAAAGAATAATACGACTAGTAGATAAGTTTTTAACACGAAAAAACTACAGATATCTGTTTCTTTTACGTAAACTCATTATAACATATATGCAGCGAAATCTCTAACCTCAATCACTATATCTCAATTCTTGGTATACACATACACGAGTCAATCAAAAGTACAAATCCTTTGTATTTGCTTTCTTCATTTCAAATAATCTCGGCCACAGTGTACAATAAAAAGTTTTTGATCAGATTAAGGAGAATTAGAAACGGCTTCACATATGATTTACGCTAGCGCCTGGAAACATCTACTTCGATAAAAAAAACCCAAGAACATTCCAAATCAGCTTTTACGGGTCCATCTTCAACAAAATATTAATCATGTTGTTTAGACTCTCCAAGATGTCATTTTCTCCATTGTCTCATTACAATTTTCCTAAACGATGTGCATAAAAAACTATGAAAATTTGACAATTTTAATAAATTTTTAATCTAAAAATCATTTCTCTGTATAATTTATGCCTTAATTATGTATCTCATCCCTGGGCATAAAAAGCGTACATACAAGGAAAGTGAATTATTCATTTCTTAATACTTTCAGCTCAGTGTACACTGCATAGTCACAGGTTATATACAAATTGTATAGAATCAATTTTGTATAAAAGGACCTCGCAGAAAAAATCATGATTTTAGGTCCCGGTCAAATTTTATGAAACTATATGGAAATTTTAGAGATTGGTGTCCCGAATAAAGTTCCGTCAAGTCCTGGTCAAAAAGTACAGCTGTTTTGTAGTAAATAATGATTAAAGTTGCTAATATTTTGGAGGGTGAGATTGCTCGAGCGCGGAACTTCAGACAATCGAAAGACGCAACAAGTTGTTGTTGAATTGAAAGATAATGAATTTAATTATTAAGTTGTTGTTTACTTAACCCCTCGATACAGATGAAATATTTTGTTATTTAACCGCGGGAGTGAAGAGCCAGCTCTGAATATCTATGGATCCTGCAGGAGCGCGCAAAAAGTGGTGTCCTACTTTTTGTCTGTAACGAGAGATGCGAGAAAATTTGAGATGAAATGCGATATACAATGGCAGACTATTCAACAAACTACTTTTGTTTGTACGATTGGTCTTGTGAAAATTCCATGACTAAATATGAGAATTTTGAACAGTCTAACTTTATTTCTAGGATTAGTCTGACTGAGAAAGCGAGATAAAATGCTAGAAAATTAATATAAAAATGCTCTTATCACCTACTGAATTAGACATTCGCTTTTAGAAGAGCAGTAAGGAAATTGGGATCCCCATTTTCATGCCTTGCAAAAATATTAATATAAAATTTTAAACAATAATATAAAATTACTCTTATCGTCGAATGATTTAGACATACGATTACAGTATAGTAGCAAGGAAATCGGGATGCCAATTTTCATGCACTGCACGAAATAGAACGATATAATGTTTCTTATGTCATAATGATTACAATTCTGCTTTTTTTGATTCACAAATTAGTAAGGCGATGCAGAATAGTCAGGATCGTGAATTTCTTTGCACGAAAGGAAATTATATCGACGTACCATTTGATATTATTAATGTTGTACACGTAGTTGATTTCATTTTTTTGGAGCGCATGAAAGTCGGAATCCCGGTTTCCTTACTGCACTACTAAAATCGCATGTTTAAATAATTCGGTGGTAACAGTATTTGTATGTAAATATTTATTGCAACGTATGAAAATGGGGATCCTAATTTCCATACCGCTCTACTAAAATCAAATGTTTAAATCTTTAGGCGGCAAGAACATTTTTTAAAAGTGTTTAGAATCATTTAAAGAATATGTATGAATTTTTTTAATATGTTTTGGATCACTTTTGAATTTTTCGTTCTGGCCAGTTTTCGGAAAAATTATAAATTTTGCAAAACATCCTGAAAAAATTCACACGTATTCTTTGAATGATTCTAAACATTTTTTGTTCTGTGACATTTTTTCATAAAGCGCATATCATTTTGGATTCGCAAAGTTGATTTTTGAAATTTTTAGGGGTATAGTTTTAAAGAAAAATCATTTGTGCACAATTTCTGAAGGTTCTAGACATCTAGCACAACGGATTCTAGGTGAAAAATTTGCATTTTCAAATAAAAAGTTGAAAAATCTCCATTTTTTCCCTTAAAATGTCAAACAAGGCTCATAAAAGATTTTTTCGAAATTTTAATCCCGGATTCTGAAAGTTCGCTCAAAAATCTATCAGAAAACATGAGTCGCATAATTTATTCTGATCAATTCAACTCTTCAAATCTCGAGCAAACGTGCACATCTGACGTTAATGGGTTAACTAGACGCTTTCCTGGCACCTGGTGCGCAAGTTCTGTTAAAAAACTGGGGAGCGTAGCACCTGGAGTGCGTCATCGGTGACTCTGTTTATCTAGACGCCATCTAGGCACCTGGTGCACAAGTTCTGTTGAAAAGCTATGTATCATTGATACGTAGTGCTCCAGTTGAGTCTAGGACGCGTTCCATCTAGTTTCCGCTTATAAGAATCGCTCAGCGCACCAAGTTCTATTATTCTTCTTGTTGGTATAGGTATACTTATGTACATACAAAGCGCATTGTATATCTATATTTATTTGTTTATGTTAGTAGCCGACCATTCTAACCTACTCAAAAACGGTTTATTTAATCATGACTTTTTCAAAATCTAGTCATTTTCCCGAGTTGTGCCCAGTAAGTTTTTTGTTCCGGAAACCATCAACTACAACTTATCAAAGTTGCAGCCGATTTGACCGGGACCTCATTTCCTATCATTTTTTGCGGGGTCCTTTAAAAAATTAATAGCTCCTAAGGGAAGCGTTTTTCGTCGAAACTGTATACGACACTTTTTCAAGGAAATTTTCTTTAGTTTCTACGAAAAATATTTCCAGTATGATATATGTGGGAATCCACCAGAAAGTGGCACACAACTCGGTCCAAAAGTTGCACTTTTTTATTTTTGAGGGCACACCTATCGAACCGTGCTATTTTTGTTTGGTAACTCATTTCAAACAATAAATCATTGTGTGCCTAGTTAAAACCCTATGACAACAAAGAGCTACAGGTGAAAAATCGAAAAAAAATTATAGCGATTTTTGCTTTAAAAATTAAAAAAAGAGTATTATCTACCGTATAAAATTTTTTGGATTTTTTCTCATATACACAGACTTAAAGTACACTAAAAGACTTTTAATTTGCATATTTGTTTGTTTGAATCGGATGCACTGATCAAAAGATGCGCACATTTGAAGACAATGAACTCTACTTCATGCGCTTTAAATCCTCATAACTTTTGATCCAATAATGTGTTTTTGACGGTTGATGGCTTGAATTAAAGCTCTTTTCTTTGACTTTTTTAACGTGAATTTTCGCTAAAAAGTTATCGTTGAAACACCCGAATTAAATCGTTTGAAGATTATTCCTTTTCAAAAAATTTTTCAAATATAAATATATAATCATGCATATTTTAGATTTCCAAGCAATTTAAGGGGTTATGCCTGAGTTAAACCTGAAAAAAACAAATTATTAGTTATTAGGCAAAAAAAAATTATTTATAAGTAATATTAAAAAAATTTTTTTTTCTACTTAAAGTATACATATTAATTGTAATTTTACATATTTTTAAACAATTATATATCTATACTTACTATACAAACAATTCCATGTGTGAAGTATTAAATTTGATCAGATTTTTCCCTTTGCCGTATGAATTCTCAGCATCCGGGTGATGAATATAGACCAAACTGGATGGGCAATCTTGTAAATGTCTTTCTCCTCAGCTTGAACGGAAGGGATTACTGAAACATAAAAATTTTAAATATTTAGAAACACATAAGGTCATAATATTCATAATTATAGTGAATTATGCATATGTTCACATGCGTAACATTCTTTAAACTTACCTTAGCCAATTTCCCTCCGTTCAAGCAGTGAAGAAGGGCTTCCTGGAGTTCTCTAAAAAATTTCAGCTTGATCGGTCCCATAGTTGTTGAGAAATCCTGCGGCAACTGACCTAAAATCACAAAAATTCAAAACTTGAGAAAACTGCATTTAAAGTTTATACATGAAACTTATTTCCATTTATCGGGTAGAACTTACAGAAACTGCTTGGCATATTTTTTTGTGTTTTGGCATAAAATATCCCTGTATTAAGGGATATATTAAGACCCGGGTGCCACGCATATTGATATACTAGTATCAAAAGCTGAAATTGAAATATAAATTTTTATACGCATTCACAGTCAGTATGTTTCATATGAATATAATTGTTGGTATTGCTTACCCATGACTTTCTAGGATTGTTAATAGTTACAGCCAACTTCCACAACATCTAACCTTGCATCGAACACAGAAGTACCTTATCGTTCACATGCCATTGACAGCTTATATACCTAAAAATAAAGAACACACTCACAAAGAACAAGTTCTTCACAAATAATGTGTTATTTAGAGTCCAAAATACTTATCTAAATTTAAACACCACTGACACTCAGAAGTTTTCACTTCAGATCAAAATTCACAACATCAAGCTTGCACTAGACTGCAGATCAAGCAGACGAAAGAGCTGTCTGATAGCAAACTTAACTAGGTTGGTAAAACAGTGATTGGCTTTTCCATATGCTGTATGGTACCATGTTTATAGGTGGTAATTTATAAAAATATTTTAGTTTGCACGCATGCTTATTATTTTATTAAAAAGATTAAATTAATGAAACAGATAAATTTATTTTATTTTTAACATTCACAATAAAAAAATCTATGCTTTCATCAGAATGAGCTATTTACTATATGCAATAATTCATAAATAAATAATTTGTGTTATTTTTAATAAAACTGTCTTTTATCAAAAGGAGTTTGTATGCACATTTAACGTTAAATTTTCTATAAAAATGTAATGGCTTTGAATAAACAAAAGCGCTATAGAATAAAATATGAAAAATACTTAATTTTGACAAATTATATATTTTTAGTATTTTGCCTATAATTTTGTAACAAAATTTTTTCGGGCAAAAGGAGTTTCAACAGTATATTCTACAGTAAATTTGCTATTAAAAAATCAAATAAAAAAAAATTTGATTTTTTTGAATTTTAACTCAGGCATAACCCCTTAAGAGCAGATGCAACAAACAGTACAGAGACCATCTTCTGCTGCTGTGGACAAATAAGGAATCTACTTTGTATTCGCAAGTAGATTCTTTATTAAAAGGTAAGTATAACATTTCTAAATCTTTTATAGATTTAAATAAAAATAAGAAAAACAGGATAAGTCGTGATGAAGCAGCTGCACTGAAAGACAGTAAAATCGAAAGTGCGATTGATAAAAAGCAGAACAGCTGCTTCAGAAAAAATATTGATATTGCTAAACAGTGTGAGCCTAATCATTTAACGGAACCGTCAAAAGGTTCTGCAATTGTCTCAGATGGCTTTGAGCAATATTTGGTTGAACCAATTGTAGGTGACGGAAATTGTTTATTCCGTTGTTTTTCAGAATATTGTAGTGAGAGTGAAAATTCTCATGCAGAATTTAGGAAAAACATTGTAGAGTATGTGTTTCTGCATTGGTTTCAAGAATCTCACGTCGCTAGATATAGCAATGTCAAGTATGAGTACACCAATGCTGCCCATTATAAGCAGATAATGGGTAGGTTAAAAGAATATGGTACACTTTTTGAAGTTGGCATATTTGCCAAAATGTACAAAGTACCTGTACAAGTTTTCGTGCAAGAAAAGTTTAACGACAAGATATGTAAAGTAGATGAAAGTAATGATTGTGTAAATAAACCACATCTATTGCTATTACTGCAAGGTGACCCGAGCAGTGGTCACTGGGTAATTTTAAAGAAAATTGAAAATGTTTCGAGCGCAAGCAGTCCTGATGTTGAATGTAACATGTCGGAAAATGATGTTGCTGAATACAGTCTTTCCAGAAAAAGTAGACTTGATGAACGGAATGTTCCAATAGTTGAAACGTATGCAGTTGATAATGTTGATGACTGTAATGATATACAAGTCAATCAACGTAATGATATTAAGATAATTAATACTGCTTACGAAGCAAATGTTTCACAACTTCAAAGCAATATTGTGAAAAATGCTGGAACAATTTCATTAAAAACGAATCAGGTTGACAAACAGAGTTCTCCAAAAACTAAAGCAAGTACAGATTATGAAATGAACTTGAATGCAGATGAAATTGTAGCCGAAGAAATTATCATAATCCTATTAATGAAGACAGTGATTCTGATTATAGTTATCGACCCAAAAATTCCGAAAATTCTAAATTGAAGCTTCCTGTAAATAAAGGAAAATATTTGAATGACGTAGTTAAGTCAGTTGCTACTAAATATATAGGAAGCACAGACTCTGATGATGCACTGGATTCTGATGACGCCTATACATTTGAGTACAAAAATAGAAAGAATAATATTAAAGAAGCAATAAAGTATCCGGTTAAAAATAAAATAAAAGAAGTAAAAAAAGAAAGAATAACAAAAATCAAACACAACAGGAAATTTTTCAAAAACGATAACTCAGAAGACAGTGTTGAATCAGAAGAAAATTCTAAAGATTCAGAATATATTCTTGAGAAGGAGCAGAAAGAATTAGAAAAAATGGCAAAAACCATTGTGCATGGAAGAAAAAAGTTTTGTGAGGATATTGGAATGGTTAAATTCCCTACTGCAGAATTGAATGATATGCTCGGTTATATGCAAGAGGATAAAATAAGAGCCTTAATCGAAAATACAATGCTACACACTATTCACTATACCTGCACTTTAAGCTTTTACGGTAATATGCGTTACAATAAGTTAAGTATTGTTTGTTATGCAAAATGTCTTAGTAGCAAACACAAAATAGCATTCAAATTTTTAATACGAGATTCCTCAGAACCGATAGGAACTTTAATCATTACAGCCACGGATGTAGTAAAAACTGTTCATGAAAACACTGGACAACATGCGATACATAGAAAGTTAAAGGGTCAAGAACGTCATATATGGGCTGAATCCCACGAGGTAGGGATATAGAAATTTGTCAATGATGTTATCATCAGGTCTGACCCAGGAATTACAAGCGATGGACATATGCAAGATATGAGAAGAAGTGCAGTACTTTACAAAGCTTCATCAGAAAGAAATACGTCTAATCGCTTACGCTTGAAATGTCTCAATTTGTTAGATTTATTAGAAAAATGGAGGTTAGATGCCAAGAACTAAGACCCATATTTACGGTGGGTTGGTCTACCACTGCATGTAGTCATGTATACGGAAAGAGACTTATTAACAGTTATGAATAAGAAAACTCTTATATTTCATATTGATGCAACACGATCAGTATGTCGAACACCACGAGATATAAAATGTAAAAAAATATTTTTGTATACGGCAGTGGCAAAATACAATTCAGAAATAGTAAGATTTACAAATTTGATTACATCAGAACACGGAATTGATACAGTCGGTAATTGGTTGAAAAAATACAAATATTTTGTCATGAGTACGATAAAAAAATGGCCATTGGCAAAATGCATTACTTGTGACTGGTCATGGTCATTTATACATTCGGTATTACTAGAATGGAATGCAACTACATTGAAATCATACTTACAAGATATGTACAATTATTGTGAAAATATCGTCAAACCAGCAAAGGAAATTATCATTATAAAAATATGTTGTTCTCATTTCATGAGAGCAGTTTCAAGATCTATAAAACAAAACTTTACTTCATTCGTAGACGCAGAGGTCACAGATGAGAAACTTGAAAAGGAAATTACCAAATTTTTGTTAGATTGTGTAGAGCTTTTGGTATTGTGCAGGACCTTACAAGAAGCCGATGAATTATTTAAGCATATATGCACAATTTTATTGAGTGTCAGTGAACAACAGGCTGGCGATGGTTGTAAAATTATGGGAAAATTCTTGCAGAAGAAAGGTGCAGACGTTGAGCACAATAATGAAGATAAGGAAAATAATGAAGAAATTGAGTACAACGACTTTGAATGGGTTGAAAGTACAAACAAGGCAATATACAAAAGTTCACCATTTTTCAAAAGATTTTACAAACAGTTTGAAACACTCAAAGTTAAAATCGATCGCAAAAATCACGACAATTTAGATAGTAAAAAGAATATCTATTATGCCCCTGAATTTGTTGAACATTTAGTTAGACAATGGATGCCATATATTATTTTATGGAGTGCATTAGATTTAGATTTAGATGATCCAAGTATATCAAGAATAAGCAACGCATACGTTGAAAGTAACTTTAAAGTTTTTAAAGCAAATGTATTAAAAGGATTTTCTAAATCATCAATATGTGATCTAACAAGAAAACTAGAAAACGAAGCATCAAGAACAGCTGCTATTTTAGAAATAGGTGTTGATTTAAAAAATAAAAAATCATCAACCAAATTCAAACCTTGTTGAAGAATGGAGTAAATCTAATATCTCGAGTTCTTACAGAACAAAAAAACGAAAGCCACATCATCTTAATGCAGTTACATTAAAAAGAAAAATAGAAAAATTTGAACAAGAAGAAAAGAACAAGAAGAGAAGATGTATTATAAAATCAATTTTACTCGAGTAGAGCGATAGAGTCATTTTATTCTAAGAAGAAAAGACCCAAATAAAAGAATTGAAATTAGATGATGAAGGCATAAAAAAAAATAATACAAGTTCCAATACGACCGCAAGTAACATAGCAATCTTGGAAGACTGTTCAGATGTAGAAACATTATTAAACTCAAACTGTAATGATACTGAAAATGAAGATAATGATCACATTTCAATATCAAATAAAAGTGATTCACAAGGCAAGGTGGAAAGTGAACGCGAAGAAAATTTGGAAAGACTTCGCGACAAATTAGACAAGCATCCAAATGGACTCGTACAAGATATTCAGTATTACTTGAATACATTTTCAAGGCATATAGCAGTTGCTCGTTACAAAATTAAAGATCCTGTTACTAGAACAACATTAGAACTAACTGCTAAAGAATTTTCAACCCTCCGTCCAAACGTATGGATTAACGGTTTAATAATAGATGCCTTTGCATCAACGTGTTATCATGAATGGTCAGATGTAACATACGTACAAACGGATGATACTTTTTACATACTAGGAGACAGAAGTACAAGTAGAATTACAAAAGCAAGGTCAATATGCAGTGCTAAATTTGTATTAAAAAATATAATAATTATGCCGTACTTGCATTATGGCCACTGGCGCTTACTTCTGGCGAACGTAAAAGAACAAAATATGCCTGCTTGATCCATACGCTGATGATACAGACAGGAACAGAGCTATTGAAGCGTTTACAAATTTCATCAAATGCTCAAATTCTACATTTAATGAGCTTCGAAGTATAAGTTGGCAAAATTCTGAAGTAAATCATAGTCAATTCCCAGAACAAAATGATGGCTACAGCTGTGGTGTATTTGTAATGTATTATATGGAATGTTTGGGATCAAATAAACCATGTGATGCAGAGTTTGACCCTAGTAAATATAGGGAAGAAATTGGTAGAAAGATATTACTTTTCTCCGAAGACATGGGACAAAACTGTTTGTATTGCTTTTCTAACGTAGAAGAAAACGCAAAAGAATGCAAAGCATGTTACTAGGCATATTCACAAAGAATGTATAAAATATACAGATATGACGACGGATGAAGAAAACGAACTTGATAACGGCAATGCTGTAACTAAAAGTAAAAGAAAACAGAAATCGCGTAAAGTGGAAGCAGAACAAGAAAAACAACAGAAAACAAAAATAGATCCTAAGCAAGAGATGGAAATTCCTGAAATATTTCTTTGCAAGTTATGTAAAAAAGATTAAAGGTAATGTCTTTTTTAAACTAAGAAAAATTTCGTATTGTGCACAAAATAATTCATACAAAACAGACAATTAAAAAAAAATAAAAGAAACACTAAAAACATAACAATATTTGATTAATATGGCTCACACTGCAAATAACAATATCGACATCCAAATGTAAAATAGTATTTCACAAACAAATGGTATTTTACACAATTTGTAAACAATTTTAGTTTTAACAGAAAGATTTCAGAAGGTATAAATACCATATAGATGCTGTAGGTCATCTATATAGCAACTATAGAATTCCAAAAACTACTACATTGAAAGTTTAATTTTATAAGCAATACTCATAAAAATCTATGACGTAGTAACATCTAGCTGGATAGTCAATATATCGAGGGTACATCCAATCGACACTTTCTCTATGATTAACCAATCAATAATATAAGATACCTTTTATACATTTTCCGAAGATGACATGCTCCTTGAAATTTCGGCAGTCTAAAGGATAAATTAATATGATGTAGTAACGTCAAGCTGGATAGTAATTCAATGAAATTAATATGATGCAGTAACGTCAAGCTGGATAGTAATCCAATCAAAATAATATGATGTAGTAACGTCAAGCTGGATAGTAATCCAATGAAATTAATATGACGTAGAAACGTCAAGCTGGATAGTGATATTTCCTGATGGAAAAGAATATAAAAAATTTTAGACTTTAATTAATCAAATATAACATATAGTCCGGGAGTCAGGGAGTTCAAAACCTTATTATCAGGAAGTTCGTGCAAGAGTTTATTTTATCGCTGAAATATGTTGGTAGCCACTTACTGAAAATAGCCCTAAAGTCTCGACTTCGCACCCGATCGGGAACATTGTTATTATTGCAAATTAAGTTACCAAAATGCATTTTTTTTCCGTTTTTCTTGATTAACTTTTTTGTTACTCAATTTACGCAAAAACAGGTAGGGGCAAAAGTTGATCAGCATTGAATTTTCTATAAGACACATACATTCCGAAATGCAAAATTAATGTTTTTCCCGACTAAATTGTTAAATAAAAAAAAATTTTTTTTCAATTTTCACATTGCCATGGTTTTTGTGAAATAAGATCTTTATTTATCGGATTAGCCCTCAAAGATGACTTTTAGTACAGACAACGTAAAAATTGAAGCCCGATCTCGATATCTTAAAATGGCGTCTTGTTGCAAAATTATTTAGCCGAAAAGTTCAAATTGATGTCCAATTCGATCCAGGAACGATAATTGAATCAAACTATGTTTAATCGACAGCTTACGACGTAATTAACAAACGGTAAAAATACATTTTCTTAATATTAATATTTAGCAACATTTCTAATAAAAAATTTTTTTTATTTCGGTCAATTTTGGAGTGAGAGAATCGCGGCAAAATGCATCTTGAAGTACATAAAAAACCATGAATTTTCATATAAATTTTGTTAAGATCGGACCAATAGGAGCCGAGATACAAAAATTTTTTCAACCGACGATTACGCCGAAACTACTTGATATTTCAAGTTGAAATTTGGCACAGTGCTTGCTGAAATCATACTCTAAATGATTACATTTTACCCAATAGCTCTACATGCTTTAGTTCGTCTAAAACAACCGACGAAACATATGAATTCAGCGCGCGCGGCCGCGCCGTTGCTCCGGCCGAGTGGCGCGGTGGTGGGGGGAAAGCCGCGCGGCGGCGAACAGAATTCATACACCTTAGTTGCAATTTGATTATCTCGATAACCAAAGCTACTATTGCAATAAATTTTTTTTTCATTTAACGTGTTTTTTTCTCAACTTTAACGTTATACTAATTAAGTTATCATAGGCACAATGCAAATACCGCAAATTACCAATTCTTCTGAAAAAGAATCTTTTTTGGCTGCATACAGAACCTTTGTACGCATGCATTGTACTGCTATAATCATAAAAATATTTAAATTTATCATATAAAGGTTGGGTAGCGTAATATATGCCATTAAAGGTTGTGTATGTAGCCAAAAAAGATTCTTTTTCAGAAGAATTGGTAATTTGCGCTATTTGCGTTGTGCCTATGATAACTTAATTAGTATGACGTTAAAGCTGAGAAAAAAACACGTTAAATGAAAAAAAAATTTATTGCAATAGTAGCTTTGGTTACCGAGATAATCAAATTGCAACTAAGATGTATGAATTCTGTTCGCCGCCGCGCGGCTTTCCCCCCACCACCGCGCCGCTCGGCCGGAGCAACGGCGCGGCCGCGCGCGCTGAATTCATATGTTTCGTCGGTTGTTTTAGACGAACTAAAGCATGTAGAGCTATTGGGTAAAATGTAATCATTTAGAGTATGATTTCAGCAAGCACTGTGCCAAATTTCAACTTGAAATATCAAGTAGTTTCGGCGTAATCGTCGGTTGAAAAAATTTTTGTATCTCGGCTCCTATTGGTCCGATCTTAACAAAATTTATATGAAAATTCATGGTTTTTTATGTACTTCAAGATGCATTTTGCCGCGATTCTCTCACTCCAAAATTGACCGAAATAAAAAAAATTTTTTATTAGAAATGTTGCTAAATATTAATATTAAGAAAATGTATTTTTACCGTTTGTTAATTACGTCGTAAGCTGTCGATTAAACATAGTTTGATTCAATTATCGTTCCTGGATCGAATTGGACATCAATTTGAACTTTTCGGCTAAATAATTTTGCAACAAGACGCCATTTTAAGATATCGAGATCGGGCTTCAATTTTTACGTTGTCTGTACTAAAAGTCATCTTTGAGGGCTAATCCGATAAATAAAGATCTTATTTCACAAAAACCATGGCAATGTGAAAATTGAAAAAAAATTTTTTTTTATTTAACAATTTAGCCGGGAAAAACATTAATTTTGCATTTCGGAATGTATGTGTCTTATAGAAAATTCAATGCTGATCAACTTTTGCCCCTACCTGTTTTTGCGTAAATTGAGTAACAAAAAAGTTAATCAAGAAAAACGGAAAAAAAATGCATTTTGGTAACTTAATTTGCAATAATAACAATGTTCCCGATCGGGTGCGAAGTCGAGACTTTAGGGCTGTTTTCAGTAAGTGGCTACCAACATATTTCAGCGATAAAATAAACTCTTGCACGAACTTCCTGGTAAAATCCTAGGACTCCCGGACTAATAAGGTAATGCATGCAAACAATAAATTCAATTAAAATATTACAGGATTTTAATTAATTAAAAAAAAGATTTGAAATTATTTAGTAGTTTGTAAGGGTTTATGGTGTTAAATAATAAAATTGCTGAGACAAGTATCTTCTGATTAAGAGTAAAGAAAGTGCACAAATACATCTGAAATGTAGTATAAAAAGTTAGCTTTTCGTTATAAGTCAAATCCATTGATGTAATTGTATGAATAATATTATTACTGGGAATATTATGCTTTAGGTCATATATTTTTTAATTAAAATCTTTGATCATCTACTATCTTAATATATATTGTTATGACCAGCGCGATTCGAGATGTTCGAATCGCGCATAGTAACCGCTGCAACTTCGCGGTTGTTATTGTATTTGTTTACTAGTCTAGTCCTGACAGCTGTTCAGCATAGACGTGTTATATTCGCGCGAGTTAATAAAGTCTTTAAGTAGTTCCTTTTCTAATAAGACGTGTATTTATTAACTCCCCGGCCTGATCATAAGAATATGTTGTCCCATGATATCGTGTATACAAGAAAAAATTATGCGATTATTATGATAGAATAATTAGCTGTTACAATACAAATCAATTACTTAAACATAAAAATCTGAAAAATGAAAGTTAAATTAAACACACAATAAGTTTATGAAATTGTATATATTCATTGGAAGACTTTTGAAATAATCAAAGATTAAACCTTTCAAATTTTAAAAACTTAAAGCTCGTCCAATGGATAAACCTAAAAGTTGTCATGGAATCTCTGTGACTAATTTAATTACTGAAAATTTAGTTCTTTTCAATTTCCAGAGAGCACGAAGGACAACCAGACTCCAGAATGTAGATTAGCCATACTTTTTTTCGAGGGAAGTATACCTTCTGCTATCTAAAAGGAAAAAGAACAGGCCATCTCTTAAAACGATGCTATGAAAAATTTTAAGTTGATACCATTGACTAGTTTTGAATATTCTAATTTTAATACTTTTAAATGCTGATATTTTAAAACTGGTTAATGGCAACAATTTAAAGTTTATCATAGTATCTTTTCGACAAATGGGCATGACAACTCGTATACACTTTTTACCTTCTAGATAGCAAAAGGTATACTTCCTTTGTAAAAAAGGCACGCTAATTCATATTTTGAAAGCTGATTGTACTTCTTTCTCTCTTACAATTGAAAAGAACTAATTTTTCAGATTGTAAATTAATCAAAGGAGTTCCATAAAAACTTTCATGTCTGTTGGTTGGACGAACTTAGAATTTTAAAATTTTGAAAGCTTTAATCTAATTATTTTAAGCGCCTAATCTTAATAATTATCAAACATTGTCCTTCAGGTAGTACGAACATTTGCGATTGTTATATTTTTTAATTTTTAATTTTGTAATTTTATAGTACGTAACCATAATAAATTTTATGACAGAAACACTTTCTAAACATAAAATTTCATTACACTGGATAAAAGTTGGTATAGTTCATATATTTAGTGATCCATTATTAAATGGATACATTTACTGTTCTTGTCAATTGAGTTCTTCCAGCATTTTTTATAAATAATTTATTAATACGTAATCATAATAAATGTTGCTGGTTTAAACATGATAAATGTTCCAGCTATGTCTAGTTTATTATAAATTGCATAAAATACTAGCAATTAACCTTGACGAACTTATAATTTTGACTTTCATATAAATACTTACACTGTTGACTTCATGCCTTTAGTGTCTAAATTTTCAGGTAGGTAACAAGCAATGATTAAAAAGGTATTTCTAATTAGTTCAACAAATAATTATGTTAATATATGTGTCTTCTTTTACCTCGTAAATGAGTGAATCACAGACACTGAAAGAACATGATGCTTATACATGAAGCTGAATAACTTGAAATTTTCATCTATCTATATCAATATGAATGCGTAAACATCTTTGCTTGAAGGATCTGTTGGACAGACTACCATTTCTTTAGTGTTTCTTCTCTATACCTTCGATTTTACATAAATTTCAATTTTAATATAGCAAAAGAAAGTTATGATATCAATTAAGAAATTGGCAAGTTTTTGTTATAAGAAGCAATTGAGTTGATATAAATAAATAATTGTTTAAATCGGAGAAGGATTATAAATATATATGTATTCATCATATAAACACTCGACCAAATTGTGACATGTGAAAAGGTGGATAGCCTGTGAAAAGATACTGTCGGTAGAATTGTAGGAATAACTGCGATTGCCGCCACGTCCTGCGCATTCCAGCTGACGTTTAATGACTGATCACTCTTACGCCATATTTAGTGTGGGAGGTTAGGTCACCGTACTTCCGGTAAATAGAGCGTTTCGTGACCGGTCACAAACATGCGCAAAGCATAGCACTCATTTGATATTATTCAAAGTTCAGTAGTATTCGAGTATACATATAGGAATGATGTTCTTACATGACATTATCACATGAAAAATGTGCCCATAATATATTACAGGATTGTTTCGCATTATGAAAACTTTTTCGATTATTTATGGAAGCAAGGAGCGGATGTACAATCTACTCTACTTAGTAATTCAGTAAATTGCTATCCTTATTTCATGAAAAATCTATGTCCAAGACGATCATTTGCAATTAAATATAAGATTTAATTCATACAAAAAATCGATCCCACATTAAAAAAAAACAGTAACAAATTCTAGCATGTAGAACGCAATTTTTTTTATGGAAAAACTTGCCGTCCCGTCCTATAATAGATACCGATGGGTACTATCTTAAAATTGTGCATGGTTATCCAAAGTAATTTGTTGTTAACAAAACACTGTTAGAAAATCTCGTATCGGATTTTTCATTCTACATGTATTTACTACTATTCTTAACCAATTTTTGAAGAATTCAAACTTCATCTTGTAATCATTGTAAACACAATTTTTGGTTATTTGTATTTGTATGTATGTTTCACAAAAGTATGTTATTATTATCGAATGGTTACAAGATGTTCAATAAAAATAATTATTATTATGTATTACAAAAATGTTATAAAATAAATTTCTATGATTAAAGTTCGGAAATCAATCAAGCTAAAAAATATTAAATTAACATTTATGTTTATTTTTTAGTTTTATATCCATACTTAATAAAAAAAATAGAACTACAATTTTTATTTGAGGCTATCTTTCTCACAGTTTAACATAATATTATATTATACATAAATATTATATATAAACATATATTATAAGTATATTAAAATTTTTATGAGATTGTTGATTACACTGACATTTAGTAGTTCATCGATTATCTATGATAGGACGGGACGGCAAGTTTTTCCATAAAAAAAATTGCGTTCTACATGCTAGAATTTGTTACTGTTTTTTTTAAATGTGGGATCTTATATTTAATTGCAAATGATCGTCTTGGACATAGATTTTTCATGAAATAAGGATAGCAATTTACTGAATTACTAAGTAGAGTAGATTGTACATCCGCTCCTTGCTTCCATAAATAATCGAAAAAGTTTTCATAATGCGAAACAATCCTGTAATATATTATGGGCACATTTTTCGTGTGATAATGTCATGTAAGAACATCATTCCTATATGTACACTCGGATACTATCGAACTTTGAATAATATCGAATTAGTGCTATGCTTTGCGCATGTTTGTGACATGTCACGGAACGCTCTATCCCATATAGCACGCAACACTCTGGGAATATTGCTGGAATGTTGCTTTGGTAAGTAAAGTAGGATCAATTATGTTGCGGGAAGGTTACGTAACCAGCTGGCCACGGTCAGGCAACATTGCTGCGAAGTCGAATGTCCGTTTTAATATTACATCGATTCGATCGGTATTCCATACCCATCCGTGGAAAGCAATATTACAGTAATATTGTAGTAAGCTTATTCAACATTTGTTGTTGTCATTGACGTTAATGTGTAGGTTAAAATGAGAGATAAACGAGGGCCATCAAAATATAACCTAGGTTCAAAATTATTTGACAACAACAAAATAATAGCTCAGTGGATAACGAGCGAGTCTACTGAGCGAAAGGAGTTGGGTTCACATCCCGACCGAAGAAATTTTTTTTAACCATTTTTCTTTGATCCCTTTGTAAGATATTATATTCCAGTAATGTTGTGATAACATTGTGCAATGTTACCATAACATTGCTGTATTATTTCAATAGGGAAGACATTTTTTCGAAAAAATCGATAAAAAATGTATAATATATTAATGTTCTGGGAATGTACAATAAGCTTACTGCAATATTACTGTAATATTACTTTCCACGGATGGGTACGGAATACCGATCGAATCGATGTAATTATTAAAACGGACATTCGAATTCGCAACAATGTTACCTGACCGTGGCCAGCTGTTTATGTAACCTTCCCGCAACATAATTGATCCTAATTTACTTACCAAAGCAACATTCCAGCAATATTCCCAGAGTGTTGGGTGCTATATGGGATTTACCGAAAGTACGGTGACCTAACCTCCCACACTAAATACGGCGTAAGAGTGATCAGTCATTAAACGTCAGCTGGAATGCGTAGGACGTGGCGGCAATCGCAGTTATTCCCACAATTCTACCGACAGTATCTTTTCACAGGCTATCCACCTTTTCAGATGTCACAATTTGGTCGAGTGTTTATAATGATGAATACATATATATTTATAATCCATCTCCGATTCAAACAATTATTTATTTATATCAACTCAATTGCTTCTTATAACAAATTGCCAATTTCTTAATTGATATCATAACTTTCTTTTGCTATATTAAAATTGAAATTTATGTAAAATCGAAGGTATAGAGAAGAAACACTAAAGAAATGGTAGTCTGTCCAACAGATTCTTCAAGCAAAGATGTTTACGCATTCATATTGATATAGATAGATGAAAATTTCAAGTTATTCAGCTTCATGTATAAGCATCATGTTCTTTCAGTGTCTGTGATTCACTCATTTACGAGGTAAAAGAAGACACACATATTAACATAATTATTTGTTGAACTAATTAGAAATACCTTTGTAATCATTGCATTATAATCACATTTCTTATCAACCTTTACTAAGGGAAAAGTAATAAACGTACACAATAAACCTGCTAGAATAATATTTACATTATTATTGAAAGTTTGACTTTAATTTACATAATGAAAATAGACTTTTAGAATAAGCACTCTGAATTTTCACCACATAAGGGATATCGAGAGTTTAAAAATTAACTTTGATTAATATAATGAAATAACTGTATAGATAGAGAAAACAATTAGAATTTTTGTGACATTGAGATATCAAGAGTTGCAAAATTAATCTTCAAGTTTTACATGAAGAAACGACCTTATACTTGCCAGCCTTTTACCTTGAAAAGATTTTTTTTTTGGGGGGGGGGGTGATTTCACTACTTTTAAAAAGTATCTAATACCTAAATTACAAAGAATAGTTAACATCAACTGAATAAGTTATAAATTTAAAAATTAATGTGTATATGCTCACTGAAGATGGCCGCGGCAGTGGTACTAGTATTTGTCACTAGCGCCCTAGTTCTAAAAGTGTGCGCGCGTGCTCAGTCTGTGGCGTCGGTAAGTCGCTCTGTAGTCCTGGGGTTATGGACGTTACGTCTGCTATAGCGTCAGTGTTTAACCTCTCGCGTGATTAAGTTTGTCGCTGCTAAAGTATTTTAAAATTGTTGCTACGGGATCGAAACTCGTACTCAGGAGCAACTATGGATGGTCAGCTACTCCGAGGAGTGATTTCTTTTGGGACTTGTACACTGTGGTGATGGGAAACTTGTGCTTTCCCTTGGTCGATCATTGCTGTTTGGAGACAGATAAGTTATTTTTTTTTATTTAAATTATCAAGGGGCGCGGTAGCGCCTCGATGGCAAGTATAAGGTACGTCAGTACATACGCCGCCATCGGGCGCTATAGCCAGACCCTATATACGTCTCATAGGCCCTGTTGGAGATGTGATATTCGGTTTTCTTCGCATTAAGAGCTTTGTTTCTCACTTATGAGCACTCAAATGAAAGCTTGGAATAAAACTAGCAAAATCACTTCAGGATCATATATTGTGCATTGTTTATATATGTGTGCAGACGAAACGAGCAGACGTATCTATTTATTATTTTACAATACAATAACACATGCAGTGTTAATAATATATAAATAAATAAGTACTTTCTTTCTTTCTTTCTTAATAAATATACGATTATGATGATACAATAATAATCTAGTGAAGTGATATTATTTTCAAAAAAATCTGCAAATATGTAAAAGTGTGTTTGAAGAAAACTGTCAGATATAATTAAGACGTCTCACAAACATGACTAATAAGCTAAAATTAGATAAGTATTTAGTTTTTAGTTTTTTATAAAAATACAATATAATGAAAGATTTTTTGAACTGATTCTTTGTTAAAATGTTCTCTTTTATTTTTCAGGTTGGAAGGCATAAGACTACCATATTATAGGAAATACATAAGAGATTATAGAAAAGAATTTTCTTGTGATGTGACAAGTTAGTGTAGTGTTAAGAATGTGTCTACGAAAGTTTCTACGGTTGTTGACATAGCTATTCAATATTATTAAATTTTTTCTGTGGTTTCCTGAGAGGTTACAACTCTCAGGCTGTATAAGTATATTGAAAGGAATCCGTGTGACAAGCTAGTGAAAGTGTTGTATTTTCATCGCTGAAGTATCGAAGAAAGTTTCTACAAAATTTGCAGTCCATCTGGTCATTACAAATTATCAAGTTCTTTGGACTTCTACAAGAATAGCTGTCATAAGCCCAAGTATCTTGTAAGTATAAATAATATACACAAGTTTTTAGATTTTATACTGTATATTTTTTAAAAATTATACATTAATTCTGTGAATTCACTCCTTGTGGAGGATCCTCTCCTTCTGGAGCATCTTCTCCGTGAAACACTTCTTGTGTTCTTTGCTTGGCCAGGTCCGAGCGTGTCTCTTCTACATTGGAACTGGCCATAAAATTTATGAATTCAGCTAAATTCTTCAGGTTTTGCTGGTAGGGATTCAGCCTCCTTCAATTGTATGTTGCAAAAGTTGCAAAAGTGTTTAGCAAAGTCGATTTTCTATGCAATCAGAAGCAATCATTAACTAATAGTTTATATAATTCGATAAGTATTTAGTTTTATTTTTTATAGATATTCAATATAAATAAAGAATTTGTGAACTGATTCTTTGTTTAAATATTCTCTGTTATTTTTCAGATTATGAGGTTATGAAGCTGTCAGTTTATATATAAAAGAAGTAATTGTGACAAGAGAATTTTTATTGAAGAAGGTCTGATATTGAGATCTGCAGTATTGTGAAAAAAGTATATTTTCTTTAGTTTATACCTGTCTAGCAGAAGTGTAAGTTTTTTATTATTATATTCAATCTTCCAAGCAAGAAAGTTTCTACAATTGTGGAAGTGCTTATGAACAATTATTAAATTTTCCTGTCGTCTCCTGGGAGATAGACTCTCAGGCTATACGTCGAAAGGGATCCTTACAAATAGCTAGTGTGTTCTATTTTCTTGGTTCAAGAATCGAAGAAAGTTTCAAGATAGAGAATATTCAGTATAAGGAAAAAATTGTCTTGTATTGTGAGAAGCTAGTGAAGTGTCAAGAATATGCATCGCTCATGCATGAAAGTTTCTAAGTTGTTTAAGTGTATATGAATAATTCATAACTTTTCCTATCGTCTCCTGGGAGGTAGACTCTCTGGCTGTATGTCGAAAGGGATCCTGATGAGAAGCTAGTAAAAGTGTTGTATTTTCATCGTTCAAGAATCAAAGAAAATTTATACAGAATTTCCTGTTTATATAATTTTCTTGTGATGTGACAAGTTGGTTGAGTGTTACGATTATATTCAATCTTTCACGCAAGGAAGTTTCTACAATTGTGGAAGTGCTTATGTTAACTTTTCCTATCGTCTCCTGGGAGATAGACTCTGAGGCTGTACGTCGAAAAGAATTCTTATGAATAGATAGTATGAGTGTTTTATTTTCTTGGTTCAGAGAATATTCAGTTTATGTAAGGAAAAAATTATTTTCTATTGTGAGAAGCTAGTGAAGTGTCAAGAATATGCATCGCTCATGCATGAAATTTTCTAAGTTGTTTAAGTGTATATGAATAGTTCATAACTTTTCCTATCGTCTCCTGGGAGGTAGACTCTCAGGCTGTTCGTCGAAAGGGATTCTTATGAATAGCTAGTGAAAGTGTTTTATTTTGTTTTTAAATTACCGTCAATATTTCCTAAAAATTTTTTAAATTGTTCCAAAGTCTAATTTTGGTACATTTATGCATTTATTAGAGAGAGATGGAAAGATAGTTCCTTCTGCTAGAGCTTAATTTGCTCTGTCTGCAAAAATATTTTTTAAAATTTATTTTTTAATGAAACTAAATAAAAATGATTAATGAGTATGGATGTATTGATTATAATTAATGGTTTATTGACTTTTATATAAGTCAAATATCCTTGAAACTATTATATATGGCACCCGGGTGCGCTTTTCAAAGTATAAAATCTTGATTAGTTTATTTTAATTATTATAAATGTTAAAACTGAATGTATAGGGATATTCTATAGTATTTTTATAATGTCGTGCAACAAAATTCCTCTGGATTACGCTAATATTTCACTGTTTTACCTACATTTTTTTAACAAGTCATTTTTAATAAACTTGTGCTTTTTAATAAATGAGCTGTTATATTTATTTCTCACAGAGAAACCAAGACCTGTGATATTCTGGGACTTTTACAGGTTCTTTTATAATGAGTTAAGCTATCTTTTCAAATGTTTGTGTCTTCGATATTGATGATCGATCAAGCTGAACACTTGTTTTTAAGGCTTAAAAGGTTTATACGTAGAAGCACTCAGAAGCATTTAGGTCACTCTGAAAATTAAAAATAACTAAGTTTTCATTAAACATACCGATCAGAGGGATATCATGAGAAATTTGACGTTTACCATATAGACCAATTTCAAAATAATTATCATATAAGGCATTCAAAATCGAAGAGCTGAAAATTGGTCTAGACGATTAACTTTAAATTTCATATGCTATCCCTCTGATTGATTTGCTCAATTCAAAAATAGTTATTTTGAATTTTCAGAATGCCCAGAGTTCAGGCAGTATCCAGAATGTGGGTTGAGCGTCTCTTTTCCTAAAAGGTAAAAAGATCATACAAGTTTTCAAGCCCAAAAAAAAGCTAGTGAAAGTGTTGTGTTTGCATCATTTATTTATCATTGAAAGTTTTTACAGATTTGCAGTGGATGTTTTCCTATTTATAATTATTCTATAAGTTCAGAAGGCAAGTGGTTTAGAATTTGTTCGCAATTTGGAGAGAGCAAGTACACTCAGATTCCAGATGTAACGAGCTTTTCTCAAGGGAAAAGCATTTTTTGTTTAGTATACGGTAACGAGAACTTATGAAGGCATACAACTATCAGATTTTACAAGGAAAGAATTCTTTTGACATGACAAGCCAGTCAAATTTTCATTTTTTAGTATCGACGAAAGTTTTTACAGTATTCAATATTGAACAGCTCAAATATGGTCTAGATGATTTTCAGGGAGACCTACCTGAAAATTTAGACACTAAATTTATGATGTCAACCGTGTAAGTATTTACGTGAAAGTCATACAGGGGATACCACAACTTTACTGACACTATTTTTTACAGGTTTTCATAATGTTTGAATTCGATTACAGTTTTCTAAACGTTTACCGAATTAGGTGGGTGGCATTAAAAATGATAATACGTCTATCATAAAGAATCATAGGGATATTGGAAACTAACTAACATATACTTCCTTTTATTCTAAATATTATTTGCATTATTCTATAATATAGATTAAACAATTGTGAAGGATACGATGTAAACTTGTATAAATATTAAAATTCTATATAACTCATGTTCTGCATGACAATAGTATACGTAACGTACAAATGCTTTCAAGAAAGCAGTTATCAGTTAATTAATTAGCAATAATTTTAGAAGTACAGATTTCTTTGATGTATATTTGCGAAACAAATCATTATGGAACTTAACATAAAATTTAGTGTCAATAAAGGAAAAAAAACGCGCTATTCTATTTACCTCGAGGGTGGTGTGGAAAAGATATATTTCTTAGTGAATAATAATGATCTAAAAAAAACTATTTACTCTACACATAGTGTCTAAAAAATAATAATTCTTATTATTACAATAATTCATGAGCAAATGTACATTAATATTTTAAATTTATTACTTATTTAGTTGATGTTAACTATTCTTTGTAATTTACATATTATATACCTTTTAAAAGTAGTGAAATCTCTCCCCCCCCCCAAACAAACCTTTCCAAGGTAAAAGGCTGGCAAGTATAAGGTCGTTTCTTCATGTAAAAATTAAAGATTAATTTTACAACTCTTGATAACATTAATGTAAAAAAAACTCTTAATAACACTTATGCAGACAAAACAAAACTTTTATTAATATTCATACAGACAAAATAAAAATTCTTAGAGCTTACTCTAAAATTCAACTTTAATTTTCAAACTTCGACAACTCTTATGTAGTCGAAATTATAAGTGCTGTATTCTATACATTTATTTAATTATGGAAACTAAAGATCTTGATAACACTTATATAGACAAAATACTAGTAGCTTTACTGCATACTCTTAAGACGTGTTGATATTATAATCGTCAGATCAACAAATAATATATCTTCTTTCCTCTTGTGAATAAGTGATCGAACACAAATACTGGAAGAATTTGTGATACTTATAGATCAAGTTGGAAAACAAATAATTATGTTAGAATGAATGTCTTCTTTTACCTATTCAATGAGTTAATCACAACCACTCAAATCATGATGCTTATGCATTAAGCTAAAAAATCCGAAACTCTCATGTATGAAAATATGAACGTATAACCATCTTCGCGTTAAGGGTCTGTTGGACAGATTACCATTTCTTTAGTGTCACTTCTCCTTCGATTATCTATACCTTCGATTTGACATAAATTCTCATTTTAATTTTAAGAAAAGAAAGTTATGATATCAATAAATAAATTGGCAAGTTTTATGTTATAAAAAGTAATTGTTTTCAAATAAATAAATAAATATATGTGTTCATATAAACACTCAATTAAATTGCAGCATGTGAACAGGTGGAGAGCTTGTGAAAAGGTACAGTCGGGTACAATTAAAACTTTGAATAATTACGACTGCTGCCACGTTGTGTACATGTAATAGAATGGTATGATGTTCTTACATGACATTATCACATGACAAATGTGCCCATAATATGTAGTAATATCATGTTTGTTTAAAATTATTATGTAATTTAACAAGATTGTTTCGCATCATGAAAACATTTTCATTTATTTATGGAAGCTACGAGCGGATGTACAATCAACTCTACTTAGTAATTCAGTAAATGTATTGCTATCCTTATTTCATTAAAAATCTATGTCCAGGACGATTATATACAATTATATATGAGATTTAAATTCTGTTGATTTACATACATTTAAAAAAAACAGGAACAAATTCTATCATGTAGAACGCAATTTTTTGACGGAAAAACTTGCCGCCCCGTCCTATCATAGATAACGATGTATACCCGTATCATGACATTTCTCCTAAAGACATTTCACCAAAGGACATTTCACCTAAAGACATTTCATCTAAAGACACTTCTACAGTGGGACATTTCACCAATGAAACATTTCACCAAAAAGACATTTCACTTAAAGACACTTCTCCAATGGGACATTTCACCAATTGGACATTTCACCAAAGAGACATTTCTCCAAAGGGACATTTCACCAAACTATTTTTAAGTACAGAACTTGCATTTGAGTCACAAGCAGGCTGTTTCTTTTGACTTATTAGCTTATGGGTTATCGGGTTATTGGATTATTGTGTTAGTGGGTTATTATTGGGGTATTTATTGTTCGGATACTTTGGGTTACTGGGTTATTATTAGGTAAGTTGGTGTCTATTAGGTTATTGTGATTATTGCTTTAGGAATCCGCACTTATGCTGACAGAGTTATTGGATATATGTACATGTATACGTATGTGCTGAAATGAAGACCCGGGTCGATAGTTTTTTCGGTTCTTTGTTGGTTGTTCGGTTATTTTGGGTTATTGGGTTAGATATTAGTTCTTTTGACTAACTGGGTTATCGGTATATTATTATTTCATTTCATTTCATTTTTATTTCATTTTTGGCGAAATGTCCTTTTGGCGAAATGTCCATTTGGCGAAATGTTCTCTTGGCGAAATGTCTTTTGGTGAAATGTCTCTTTGGTGAAATGTCCAATTGGTGAAGTGTCTCATTGGAGGAGTGTCTTTAGGTGAAATGTCTTTAGGTGAAATGTCTTTTGGTGAAGTGTCTTTAGGTGAAATGTCATGTACCCATGTATACCATCTTTAAATTATGCAAGGTTCACCAAATTAACTTGTTAATGAAACACCGTTAAAAAATCTCTGAATCGATTTTTCATTCTATATGTATTTATTACTGTCCTTGACCAATTTTTGAAGAAGAAGAAAAATGGAATTCCATTGTTTATTATTATTTGAGGCCATTGGTCTCACAGTTTAATATAATGATTTCAGTAGTATACCCATTATAGGATAATAGGACGATAAATTAACTATATTAAAAATTTTATGATATTGTTAATTACACTGACATTTAGTGGTTCATCGATTATCTATGATAGGACGGGGCGGCAAGTTTTTCCGTCAAAAAATTGCGTTCTACATGATAGAATTTGTTCCTGTTTTTTTTAAATGTATGTAAATCAACAGAATTTAAATCTCATATATAATTGTATATAATCGTCCTGGACATAGATTTTTAATGAAATAAGGATAGCAATACAATTACTGAATTACTAAGTAGAGTTGATTGTACATCCGCTCGTAGCTTCCATAAATAAATGAAAATGTTTTCATGATGCGAAACAATCTTGTTAAATTACATAATAATTTTAAACAAACATGATATTACTACATATTATGGGCACATTTGTCATGTGATAATGTCATGTAAGAACATCATACCATTCTATTACATGTACACAACGTGGCAGCAGTCGTAATTATTCAAAGTTTTAATTGTACCCGACTGTACCTTTTCACAAGCTCTCCACCTGTTCACATGCTGCAATTTAATTGAGTGTTTATATGAACACATATATTTATTTATTTATTTGAAAACAATTACTTTTTATAACATAAAACTTGCCAATTTATTTATTGATATCATAACTTTCTTTTCTTAAAATTAAAATGAGAATTTATGTCAAATCGAAGGTATAGATAATCGAAGGAGAAGTGACACTAAAGAAATGGTAATCTGTCCAACAGACCCTTAACGCGAAGATGGTTATACGTTCATATTTTCATACATGAGAGTTTCGGATTTTTTAGCTTAATGCATAAGCATCATGATTTGAGTGATTGTGATTAACTCATTGAATAGGTAAAAGAAGGCATTCATTCTAACATAATTATTTGTTTTCCAACTTGATCTATAAGTATCACAAATTCTTCCAGTATTTGTGTTCGATCACTTATTCACAAGAGGAAAGAAGATATATTATTTGTTGATCTGACGATTATAATATCAACACGTCTTAAGAGTATGCAGTAAAGCTACTAGTATTTTGTCTATATAAGTGTTATCAAGATCTTTAATTTCCATAATTAAATAAATGTATAGAATACAGCACTTATAATTTCGACTACATAAGAGTTGTCGAAGTTTGAAAATTAAAGTTGAATTTTAGAGTAAGCTCTAAGAATTTTTATTTTGTCTGTATGAATATTAATAAAAGTTTTGTTTTGTCTGCATAAGTGTTATTATTGAGACTTTCTGTTGATTTAAAGCACCGGTGCTTTGTTAAAAGAATTTTGTCTTTTTGTTTTCAGGTCACTGGGTCAATGCTGCTTCGAAATTTGTGTGTTACGTCTTAAGAAGATTTTGACGTCTCCCCTGGAATGGCATGCCGAAGCTAGTGCACAAGTTTTCGCTAAAGTTTTTTGTAGTGAGAAGTACAACAGTGTTGTAGAGTGTTTTAACAAACATATTTAATTAATTTACATGACTTGACCAGTGCTTTTGACTTTTTGTAATTTTTAAATTATGTATATGTGTGAATAAGTGTAAATCACTATGGTGTTTTTCAATAATTATTGTGTGAATTTGTGGATCTCAAGTGTGATTTGTCGAGAACAAGCAAAAAATGGTATAGTTATTTTCACTTTTTTTCCTACACATAATAATTTAATAATAATTCACATGATAATATAATTCACATAATATATATGATAATTCACATAATAATTTAATTTATGTTAAAGTTGTTGTTTGGCTCTGTTTCCCTGGATTTGAATGGACTTATTGGTGTATGTTTATGTCAGACCTATTTGATTGAGTTCGTCTTTTGAAGCAAAGGCCGTGTCTCTTTCAGATTGCTCTTTCTTCGACTAAGTTTTGATGTGTAAATAGTGGGTCTCAATAACTGTGCACATTGAATTTAGTTTGTATGTTGTCTTAATTATTTATTTTATTGCCTATGGAATTGATAATGACTTTTGCCGACCAAGTTTTGTTTGTGCATGAATAGAGGAATACTTATGAACTCAATGCTTTGTGCAAGTGCGTTGCTTTAATTTTTTTAAATTATAGTTTGAAAGTTTTATTTGTGGGTCCAATATGGGATATTAATAATGCTTTTGGGGTGCCTATCTATTAAGTTAACTATTTGCTTGTTTTGTTATTTGACAGACTCCTATGCTAAACTACTCTGTGGTACGGTAAACTATTTATATTGAGTTTGGGGTATGTGAAAAAGGCGTTGGAAGTGCAAACTGTGAATCTTTCAACGTCTTTTATCTTGGTACACTGTGTTGAATTACGTTCAATGTTTTCTATTATTATTTACACTCTGTATTATAGCTGATAACCTAATTTACTTTCATCGTTAAATATTTATTCATCACAGCCATAAAATTTATATATACTGAATTTACTGCTAAACCATAATATCAAAGAAAGTATAAAATATATATATAATATCAACTTCCATTTGGTCCCATTAAAAATGGAATAAATATCTGCAAAAAATACATGTTTACAAAGACCAGAGCTTATATATAATAACTACAGTATTAAGGTACTGAAAAATGTATGTAAAATATCCATAGATTTTAATCACTACTATAATAATGACTACATATAGAAATGAGAGCGAAGAATATAATTGAAATAAGTAAGCTCCATTTTGAATATTTCGGTCTTCGCCTGATTTAAAATCTGTTATAGCTATAAAAGCTTGTTTTAACATGCTAAAACAATACAATTGAGTTTATCTAAGAACTTATAGTGTTGATTTTTATAGTTATGCAGCTGACAGTTTAGACCCTAAAGCCATGAAATCGATGGAGTAAGTATATAATATACACATGCTGATTATTGTATAAAACATTACTGTTGCATCAAGCAAGAATATTCTCCATTATATGAACTGAATAATCTCTAAAATCCAACAAAATAAAACACTTTTACTATCTATTCATAAGAATTCTTTTCGACGTACAGCCTCAGAGTCTATCTCCCAGGAGACTATAGGAAAAGTTAACATAAGCACTTCAATTGTAGAAACTTTCTTGCGTGGAAGATTGAATATAATCGTAACACTCAACCAACTTGTCACATCACAAGAAAATTATATAAACAAGAAATTCTGTATAAATTTTCTTGGATTCTTGAACGATGAAAATACAACACTTTTACTAGCTTCTCATCAGGATCCCTTTCGACATACAGCCTGAGAGTCTACCTCCCAGGAGACGATAGGAAAAGTTATGAATTATTCATATACACTTATACAACTTAGAAACTTTCATGCATGAGCGATGCATATTCCTGACACTTCACTAGCTTCTCACAATACAAGACAATTTTTTCCTTATACTGAATATTCTCTATGTTGAAACTTTCTTCGATTCTTGAACCAAGAAAATAAAACACACTAGCTATTTGTAAGGATCCCTTTTGACGTATAGTTTGAGAGTCTATCTCCCAGGAGACGATAGGAAAATTTAATAATTGTTCATAAGCACTTCCACAATTGTAGAAACTTTCTTGCGTAGAAGATTGAATATAATAATAAAAAACTTACACTTCTGCTAGACAGGTATAAACTAAAGAAAATATACTTTTTTCACAATGCTGCAGATCTCAATATCAGACCTTCTTCAATAAAAATTCTCTTGTCACAATTACTTCTTTTATATATACTAGGGGATCATTTGCGCGCGTAAACGCGCGCGTTGGTTTTGTGGTATATGAACTTTAAATGTATTATGTTTAGTAGATTAATGTATATTAATTTATTAATATTATTCTTTAAATAATTATTTTGTACAAATTAAATATATTAAATATATTTTTATTAAATTGATGGTTATTAAATAAAACTGATAATTTAAGAAATTTTATTGTATTAGACGTTGCAAGTATAGAAGCTCTGCGCATATGCTCGACGACACAATAATCACTCTACAGTTCTTATATCACTAAAAACTTTGTATTAACTCTTCATTTATTTTTCAAAAATTCAATTAAAATAAAACTAAAATTTTTTTTCTTTACTCTGTATTCTCTTTTATTCTGTCTTTAAGTATTTTGATAATTCAATTATTCACAGCTTTTACATTATTTAAAATTTCACTGAAGAAAAAAAAATTCTCACAATGATATGTTGAGGTCAGCTATGGCAGATCTTCAAACAAGCGCAACTTCGTTTGTCCATTGAAAATGATAACGTCGTTAATTGTCAGTTCCAGGCTTTAATGAAAAACGTAATTGAAACCCTTGAGGTGAATCGAGATCTTGTTTTTTTAGTTCTTGACCCCAGAGCGTCTATTACCAAAATTAACAATATTAGCATTAAAAGATGCAAAGGAAAATAAATTATTAAACCAACGAATATGTTGGAAAAATTGTGAAGATAGACAATGTTCTAAATTAAAAAGCTGTTGTAATTCATTTGGAACATCATCATTATTTTGTAAAATAACATTTCTGGATAGTTTTCTGGAATATTCAAGTGGTTTTGACTATTGACATTCAAATCTTGCAATTTTACAGGAGTCCTTATATCGCTTTGATTGTCATGACAGGGTTTCTTATGATTATATGATCGCAAGATTACCAATTCCATTAATGCGTAGATTACATGTAATATGAAAGTCTTTTCTATGATAAGAACGATCATGATTTAATTATTTCGTTTAGATACATAAATCAGAAGCAACACTAAGTTGACTACGTCTTTCTAACTTTTCCTTTTTTTTTTGCATAAAACTTATGATTAGCCATTCTTTTCCTGTGAAGTTTAATTTTTTTTGCTTCTATTATCTCATCCTCTGTTTTATTCTTTTTTTTGAGGCATGAGGCTCAAAACGTTCTACAGACACTTTCTCTCTCACTTTTGAAAAATACATTTCAAATAATAACGTAACATGTCATTAACGTGTCATTAACGTGTCATTAACAACCCCTCCTATGCCAATCTTACGGACAAAATTAATCACAACTGTAGTATTTTCCAAATAAATTATGTTTTCTTGTACCTTAAATAACAAAAAGCCACCATCGGTTACCCTCAAATCGGTCTTTTTTATGTGGTCCATTTTTTAAGATAAAAAACACCACTTTTGGAAGAATGACCGATATATATTGTATAACGTTTTCCCTTTTTGTTTACAAAAATATTACAATTTGACCTTCTTATAAAAATTTAGAACTGTATAAGATTTTAAAATATGATTACACCTTTAGACGTTATACCTCAGAACAAATTTTAAAATGATTGCAATTTTACCTACTATATCGCAATAATTTGAGTTTCGCCTTTAAAATATACGCCTAAAAAAATCCACCTGTAAGCGCGCGTTCGTTTTGTGGAATATATAATTCAAGTACTATATGTGTATGTAATATATATAGTATTCGTGTAATTATTTGCAATGTAAGTTAATGAATATTGATTCAATAATGTATAGTTATTTTGTACAAATAAAAGATACTAAATATATTTTTATTAAATTGATAATTATTAAATAAAACTGATAATTCAAGAAATTTGACTGTATCAGACGTTGCAAGTATAGAAGCACTGCGCATAAAAATTAAAGTAAAATTTTTTTCTTTACTCTGTATTTTCTTCATTTTATTCTCTGTTTAATAAGTATTTTGATAATTCAATTATTAACAACTTTTATATTATCTAAAATTTAACTGAAGAAAAAAATATTCTCTTAAATTCTTTAAAATACTTCTTGCATAGATTTTTTCTCTGTAAATTATATGACTAATATTCAAATATACAAATTTTGTCCAGGTATATAGCAGAATAAATTGATTTGTATCTGTGTTGTTTAATTTATCGATTTTCTGCTCTTTTAAATACTTATAGAACATCTGCTTTTGGAGTTGAATTATGAAAATTATTCACGTTTTTAATTAATACAAATTTTACTTCAAAAAATATTCTTTGAAATGCTTTAAAATATTTATTCTACTCAATAATTCAACTTTGAACAAGCTCGCGTAAGGCTTTTTTTCGTCTATTGGAATGTTAATAGCCATTAATAATCTCTATATCATTCAATTACACAACTTTAAGAAAAATGTTTCCTCTCGATAAATATCTTAGATATTATTTAAATTAATTATTTTAATTAATTTTTCTCTCTGTTCTTTAAAGTGGATCTTCAGTGATTGTACTTTTCTTTCACCTGTGGCTCCGAACGTAATGAAACTTAAAGATCATGACTGTGATACAAAAAGATCATTTTGTGTATGTTTTTAGCTTATTTTACCCAATGATATTTAAGTAATGTCACAAAATATAAGAATTTTTATTAAAATATAAAGATTTTCAAAATATTTCATGCGAACTGGAATTCATACATATTCTTTAAGCCAGACTGCACAAAACTTGGAATTTTTTTAGTATAGTAATTATGCATGTACAGCAGAAATAATTCAAACATTTAATTAACAAATAAAATCATGAAAAACATGAATTTTAAATATTAATCACAATTTAATAATTTTTATTTTAATTCTTACCGTAAATATAAATTACAACATTTATTTTAATTGTTTTCAAGAACCTCTAAAAAAATTTTCAGAAGGATTCCTTGAAACGCCTTGCGCATGTTCGATTTTGAACTAATATAAATACTTTTATTCATAAACAGCATTTTTGTTAAGAAAAACATTTATAGATTATCATAAAATGGCAAATTCTAAAGTAAACAAACATTTTTAGTGAAAAATGATTATCGTATGTTTTAGATTAATGATAAATTTAGCATTTAGAGCAAACAAAAATTTTTCGATTTTTGATGAAACATCACTGGAAATCCAACTTAATTTCTCGATTCTTTTTGATCTTTTATTAAATCAACGATTCACAGTTTTTATATCGCTCAATTATTTGATTTTTATAATACTCAATCATTATGGTAATCAGTATATTGTTATAATTGGTGGGTCACAGTATGTTCGCACAGTCGATCTTTAACCTAAGACGTCGTCTTCGCGCGAGAAAAATAGAACAACGGAACAGACCTCTTCGGACTTTTTTTGATACGCAACAGCTGTTCTCTTATACATAGATTTAGATAGGCCAATGGCGCTGCCCACGGGTCCATCTCTCTTCTTATAAGGGAAACTGACAGCTTCATAACCTCATAATCTGAAAAATAACAGAGAATATTTAAACAAAGAATCAGTTCACAAATTCTTTATTTATATTGAATATCTATAAAAAATAAAACTAAATACTTATCTAATTATATAAACTATTAGTTGATGATTGCTTCTGATTGCATAGAAAATCGACTTTGCTAAACACTTTTGCAATTTTTGCAACATACAATTGAAGGAGGCTGAATCCCTACCAGCAAAACCTGAAGAATTTAGCTGAATTCATAAATTTTATGGCCAGTTCCAATGTAGAAGAGACACGCTCGGACCTGGCCAAGCAAAGAACACAAGAAGTGTTTCACGGAGAAGATGCTCCAGAAGGAGAGGATCCTCCACAAGGAGTGAATTCACAGAATTAATGTATAATTTTTAAAAAATATACAGTATAAAATCTAAAAACTTGTGTATATTATTTATACTTACAAGATACTTGCGCTTATGACAGCTATTCTTCTAGAAGTCCAAAGAACTTGATAATTTGTAATGACCAGATGGACTGCAAATTTTGTAGAAACTTTCTTCGATACTTCAGCGATGAAAATACAACACTTTCACTAGCTTGTCACACGGATTCCTTTCAATATACTTATACAGCCTGAGAGTTGTAACCTCTCACGAAACAACAGAAAAAATTTAATAATATTGAATAGCTATGTCAACAACCGTAGAAACTTTCGTAGACACATTCTTAACACTACACTAACTTGTCACATCACAAGAAAATTCTTTTCTATAATCTCTTATGTATCATATTTCCTATAATATGGTAGTCGTATGCCTTCCAACCTGAAAAATAAAAGAGAACATTTTAACAAAGAATCAGTTCAAAAAATCTTTCATTATATTGTATGTTAAAAAAAAACTAAAAACTAAATACTTATCTAATTTTAGCTTATTAGTCATGTTTGTGAGACGTCTTAATTATATCTGACAGTTTTAAAATCTGACATTTTTCTTCAAACACACTTTTGCATATTTGCAGATTTTTTTGAAAATAATATCACTTCACTAGATTATTATTGTATCATCATAATCGTATATTTATTAAGAAAGAAAGAAAGAAAGTACTTATTTATTTATATATTATTAACACTGCATGTGTTATTGTATTGTAAAATAATATAGATACGTCTGCTCGTCTCGTCTGCACACATATATAAACTGTACATACACACATATATACATAACATACAATAGTATACGTAGGTCGTAGACTGACGTCACGATGACGTACTTCCGCGGAGAACAATTTCTCCGGGAGAAGAATTTTCGTATAAGAGAATTCGTGATCCCGAACTTTCACTTCGCAATAACTTTTGATAGAAGCAATTTCACAAAATATGACCCCGATGTCATTTTGTTACTTTTGTCGCAAGCTTTCATCTGGGTGCTCATATGCAACAAACAAAGCTGTTAATGCGAAGATAACTGTATGTCGAGTTTTCAACAGGGCTAATTTAAAGTATATATAGCGTCTGGCTTGCGCCCGACGGCGGCGTACGTACTGACGTACCTTATACTTGCCATCGTGGCGCTACCGCGCCCCTTGATATGAAAATCAGAACTATAATTCTTAGATAAAGTTAATTGCATGTATTTTTTTAATATGTTAAAACAAACTTGTGTGCCAAATTTCAGCCCTCTAGCTGTGATAGATATTAAATGAGTGCGAAGAATATAATTGAAATAAGTAATCATCCACTATTTACGATAGCTACATTTTGAATATTTCGGTCTTCGCCTGATTCAAAATCTGTTATAGCTAGAAGGCTGAAATTTGGTATAAAAGCTTTTTTCAACATGCTAAAACAATACATGCAATTGAGTTGATCTAAGAACTTATAGTTTCAATTTTTATAGTTATGCACCTGACAATTTAGATCCTAAAGCCATGAAATCGATGGAGTATGTATATCTATATGAAAATTATCTATATACGAAAAGTAATTACATCTATATTAAAACAAATTTGGATACCAAATTTCAGCTCTTTAACTATGATAGATATTAAATGAGTGCGAGGAATATAAGTGAAATAAGTAGCTGTCCACTAGTTATGATAGCATTTTCAATATTATCGTCTGTGCCTCATTTAAAATCTATTACAGCTAGAAGGTTGAAATTTGGTATACTAATTGGTTTTAACATTTTAAAACAATATGTGCTATTAACTGTCTCTAAAAACTGATAATTTTGATTTTCATATTGATACTTATAATTATACATTTCATTATAGACAGTTAAACTAAAACTACCAATGCAATCTCTTCTTCATTTTTTAAGCAGGCATTTGTCTAACGAATAAACATTTTAAAGTTATGAGGCATTCAAAATTAATTAATCCCTATGATTAATTGAACCAAACACGTTACGCTAATAATGATCAAATCTTGTGGCGTAGGTAGCATAATCTTTGAATCAAAATAAGAACACGCTTATTCTGAACCAGTTATTATTCTAAACTTAATAATAAATTTTCCTTTGATAAAATACTTTTCACTTCACCAGCTTGTCACAGGAATTCCAATCGTATATAACCTGACAGTTGCGTAACCTCCCAATAGAAATAGGAAAACATCGACTGCAAATTCTGTAAAAACTTTCTTCGATACTTAAACGATGAAAATAAAACACTTTCACTTGCTTGTCACATAGAAAAATAGAAACTTTCCTGCATGAAAAATCATTAAAACTTTACACTTCACTAGCTTGTCATCACAAGAAAATTCTTTCCTTGTATCCTGATAGTTATATATGCCTTCCAATCTAATAAAACCTGAAAAATAAAAGAGAACATTTTAACAAAGAATCATTTCACAAATCCTTTATTTGTATTGTATATTTATATAAATCAAAATAAAACTAAATACTTATCTAATTATAAACTATTAGTTTATGATTGCTTTTCGATTATGTACAAAAGAATTTAACACTGTTTTAAAATATATATTTAGGTTAAATATATTTAACGCTGATTTATAATTATTAACAAACGCGCCCCTTGATAAAATTTCTTGCTTATCTAGTATCTATACTTTAGCACTGTGTTGTATAATAATCGTCGTCTGTACCACATATCTGTATAAAAGTATATATCTATAGCGCTGACGTCACACACGATGACGTATGGCGGAAAACATTTTCTCAGGGAGAAGAATTTTTTTGAAGAGAATTCATGAGCCAGAACTTTCACTTCAGAATAACATTTAATAGAAGCCATTTCAGAAAATATGACCCTGATGTGATTTTGATACTTTTGTTGCAAGCTTTATTTGAATGCTTATATGTCAGAGAAAAAGCTGTCAATGCGGAGAAAATCATACGCCTAGTTTCCAACAAGGCCTATGAGAAGTATATAAGGGTCTGACTAGCGCCCGACGGCGGCGTACTCAGCGTACCTTATACTTGCCATCGTGACGCTACCGCGCCCCTTGATCATATATAATGGACTATATAAATATAAATTTTGCATGCAATTCTGCATGTTATATTGCATAACAAAAAGCAAATAATTATGTATGCGATTCATCATGCAAGGGTCTGGCTAGCGCCCGACGGCGGTGTGCGTACTCAGCGTAACTTTTACTTGCCATCGTGACGCTACCGCGCCCCTTGATCATATATAATGGACTATAATAATATAAATTTTGCATGCAATTTTGCATGTTATATTGCATAACAAAAAGCAAATAATTATGTATGCGATTTATCATGTTAATTTGTATAACAACATTCAATCAATTATGTATGCAAATCAGCACATTATATTGCAGGGCAATATACAATCAATTATCTATAAAATATATTCAATGATTCGCTGCAGCTCTACATATTTCCTTGCATGCAATCATACAATCAATTATATAGAAATAAGTTACATCATGCAAGTTTGGTGTTCTGCATATTATTCTGCATGAAAGAAGCATGCAACTATAAATAATGAATTGTATAATATTAATGATCTAGTAATCATGCTGAGAGTTATTTTTGATAGAACTATATGTAAATGGTCTTCATTTCTATTGTTTTTCTTATTGTAAAATTGTTTGGCTTATAGTCCTGAAGAGGAACCGCAACGGTTCGAGACGTTGGCTTCGAATAAATAATTGGCTCGAAGGGATGCATTTAAGTTATTTCCTTAATCTACAACTACTGTGGAGCGATACATTCGTTGGTTAATAAATTCCTTGGTTAATAAGTAATGAGTACTCTAAATGACAAAATTAAAGAATTTAAATATATATATATATATATATATATATATATATATATATATATATATACTATATATATACTATATAACCCTATACTACCCCTACTTTCGGCGCATTCAAAATACCCGATTTATGTATTTATATATATATATATATATATATATATATATATATATCATGAGAAACATTATGAAATCTTTATCAAGGCCTCTAGGGAATTGGGAAATCCTGATCCCGTAACAAATAAAATGAGAGCCCCGGGTAACGATATGTTTTACCTGATAAAACATGTTGGTGAATCGTACCATGTTATGCTAAGTCATAAGAAGAAAAAGAGAAAGGAGCGAGTCAAAGCATTTTTAGAAAACGTCCTTTGGCACAGTAGCTTGGGAATTACTATTGCTGAAACCCAGGCTACGGACAGACATAATGCTGAGCAAACCGAAATTGAATTGGACAAACTTGAGAATTATTTGTTTAACAAAATGGTTGCAGCTGCTCAATCCCTGAAAGAGAAATATTCAGACCAGAGCTATATAGATTTAAGAGATTCTAAAATATGCTGTATGCAGAATAAGAATTGTCGCAGAGCTGGAGAAGTTGAGCGCTTGATGATAGCAGATTATAATAAATCCAAAATTTAAGGTGATGATTGTAGAGTAGAAGTACTAGGTAAACGCAAAAAAGCTGTAACTCTAGTTTTTAAAAGACTTATTCATGAATATCTCCTGTTGTGAATAAACAATCGTAAAAACGCTAAAATCTTGAATAATAATCCGTTTTTGCAAACATACATGATGTTGCAGGAAATTTTTCATATGTAAAACTTATGAATAAATTTTCAACTGAATGTGGTGCTGAAAAGTCAGAGGTACTGAGAGGAACGCTTTTCCAGAAGCAGGTAGCTACCAAAGGTTCAGTGGATAACATTGGTGAACATCAAGTAGAGGCTCTTTGCGGGTACTTGGGACATACTAATAATGTACATAAGAAGAATTATCGACAATCAGTATTTGAACGAGACCTTGCAACTGCCAAATACGTGGAAAATGCACAGAAACACCATATTCTAACAAATTATCTGCTAATTCTGTAGAATTAGTTCTACATTACAATGTAGATTTAATATTGAAACATTTACTACGATATTTTAAAATTTTAAAATCATAATTTTGTATATTATCTTGTTTTAACATTTTTATGCTAATTTTTTACATGACACTCCATTATCTTCATAACCTAAAAATAAAATATACTAGTACGCGTGTTCACGTTTTTTTTATAAAAAGTCGGGTAATTCTATAGAATTCCAACTTACTATTGTTAATAATATAAATACAACCTTTAGAAATAAATACATAGTTTTACAAAGTAATTTTATTCCAAAATAAAAATATTTACCGCCGTTTGTATTAACATTGCATTATAAAAGATATAGAATTTAGCTAATTCATGCAAAAATTATACAATGATTTAGGTACTTTGAAATTTTTCATTATAAACTTAGCCCTATTAAAAAATTTTTTCTGCGCAAAATGAAGAATATTTATGTCAAAGTACTTAAACCATCAAGTAATTTTAGCATGTATTTTTATTAGGTCCTTTGTTATATAATTTTTAGATAAACTACAATATTGAGTACATGTAATTTTACATGTTTGTATTATGCCAAAATTACATACAAAGGTTATGTGCTAAATATATGTATTTATTTTTTTAACGGACTTGAAGCACATTATGTAGATATTTAGTATGATGTATTATTATCAATCTTAAGTATATTTCAAATTTAATTTCAAGAAGAAAAGAATAGTAAATTTCATTTTGAAATATTTTTTGTCACCATTAGAAATTACTGAAAAATATATTAAGATAATACACTTTTGAAAAGATAACCAGATAAATTTCGATGTAAATTTGTATATAAGGTGGTTTCTTCATGTAAAAATTAAAGACTAATTTTACAACTCTTGATAACCTTAAGGGGTTATGACAGTGTTAAAACCTGCAAAAAACGAAAAATTGTTAGTGTTGTAAAAAATTAATAGATATATAGGTGCTCTAAAAACTATATTTTTGCTTTCAAATACAAGCATTATACATCACTTTTATGCATAAATAATATGCAAAAAGTGAGTGTAACATTTAAAAACAATTAAAGGAATTGCTTACCAAAAATCATGATTTTCATCACTTTTGTTTGCTTGCCGCATGGTTCTGATGGAACCGTACCATCAATTCTAATGAATCAAAGTGCCAAATCTTCCTTATGAGTCTGGTCTCAGACTAAGTGGAACAGATTCCTGAAAAACACAAAATTAATATAATTAATTAAACATATATTGACAATATTAATAATTATAGTGAATGTTACATATGTAAATATACGTAACATTCACTTTGAACTTATTTTTGCCCATTCTGCTCCACTCAGTTTGTGACCGTACTCATTAGGAAGGTTTTACACTTTAGTTCATCCGGATTGATGTTACGGTTCCTTCAGAAAGCTGCGGCAAGTACATGAAAAGCATGAAAAAACTAAATTTGAGTAAAAGGCATTTAAAGTTTATAATGTAAATCATACAAATGAACTCAGCTATACTTACAGAAACTATGTGGCATACCTTGATTTGCTTTTGGTACTCAAATATACATGCAATAAAGCATACTTTGTGGTACGCGTACATCATGCTGTGTGATAATAGTATATAGAAGCTGAAAATAAAATAAAAGTTATCGTTACCTATTCATAATCAAGTTATACTATTGATTGCAATTATGTGCAGTACTAACCATTATCAAAAACATTTCAAGTTGTTGGAAAGTACACAAAATAATATACCAGTTAGTCAGAATAATAGGCCCATCTTGCTGTCTTGGACCCGTACACCTAAAAGCAAAAAATAAAGAAACAAAGAAAAAGTTCTTTACGGATAAATTATAACTTATTAGTTTTCAATACTTATCTGAATAATTTTTGTATTCTGCAGAAGCTCTTGCACTTTTACAACACCACTGAGGTTATAAGCATTGTTACAGCAGCTAGCAGACTAACTGCACTGATCTAGTGTCTTGGATGAAAAACAGCTGTTTGGCTGCTTTCTGCTGCTTTACAGAAAATTCTACTATACCGATCAAACAGTAATCTTCATTCTCGACCGGACGCTGTGAGGTACAACCTGTTCGAGTGGAAAATTCAAATTTGTTGAATGCCTTTACTTTAACGCATTGAGTTTATTAACATAAAATCACACATAGAAAAATTAATTTTACGGATTTTATTTATTTTACGGAAATAATTTCATAACTCTTGAGAAAAAAACGGTTTGTAAAACGGTTTTTAGGTCGTATTTTCAGTGAGATTTCTCATGAAATAACTCTGTAAAATGTGTGGTAGAACAATCTTTTTCACAAGTTTGGCTAATTAAAATATTTAAATATCACGATTTTTCAAAAATTTACTTGGAACAGATTTATCAGTTTTTTGTCGATATTTTCAAGGCAAATTTTTTTAGCAAAAAAAGCTTTCAGGACCATATTCTACGGACTATTAACTGTGAAAAAAGTGAATAAAAAAAAAATTAATATTTTCAAAATTTTAACACTGTCATAACCCCTTAATGTAAAAAAAACTCTTAATAACACTTATGCAGACAAAACCAAACTTTTATTAACATTCATACAGACAAAATAAAAATTCTTAGAGCTTACTCTAAAATTCAACTTTAATTTTCAAACTTCGACAACTCTTATGTAGTCGAAATTATAAGTACTGTATTCTATACAGTTATTTAATTATGGAAATTAAAGATCTTGATAACACTTATATAGACAAAATACTAGTAGCTTTACTGCATACTCTTAATTCGTGTGGATATTTTAATCGTCAGATCAACAAATAATATATCTTCTTTCCTCTTGTGAATAAGTGATCGAACACAAATACTGGAAGAATATGTGATACTTATAGATCAAGTTGGAAAACAAATAATTATGTTAGGATGAATGTCTTCTTTTACCTATTCAATGAGTTAATCACAATCACTCAAATCATGATGCTTATACATCAAGCTAAAAAATCCGAAACTCGCATGTATGAAAATATGAACGTGTAACCATCTTCGCGTTAAGGGTCTGTTGGACAGATTACCATTTCTTTAGTGTCACGTCTCCTTCGATTATCTATACCTTCGATTTGACATAAATTCTCATTTTAATTTTAAGAAAAGAAAGTTATGATATCAATAAATAAATTGGCAAGTTTTTTGTTATAAAAAGTAATTGTTTTCAAATAAATATATAACCGATTAAATTGAGGAAGGATTATAAATATATGTGTTCATATAAACACTCAATCAAATTGCAGCATGTGAAAAGGTGGATAGCCTGTGAAAAGATACAGTCGGGTACAATTAAAACTTTGAATAATTGCGACTGCTGCCACGTTCTGTACATGTAATAGAATGGTATGATGTTCTTACATGACATTATCACATGACAAATGTGCCCATAATATGCAGTAATATCATGTTTGTCTAAAATTATTATGTAATTTAACAAAATTGTTTCGCATCATGAAAACTTTTTCATTTATTTATGGAAGCTACGAGCGGATGTACAATCTACTCTACTTAGTAATTCAGTAAATGTATTGCTATCCTTATTTCATTAAAAATCTATGTCCAGGACGATTATATACAATTATATATGAGATTTAAATTCTGTTGATTTACATACACTTAAAAAAACAGGAACAAATTCTATCATGTAGAACGCAATTTTTTGCGGAAAAACTTGCCGACCTGTCCTATCATAGATAACGATGTATACCATCTTTAAATTATTCAAGGTTAACCAAATTAACTTGTTAATGAAACACCGTTAAAAAATCTCTGAATCGATTTTTCATTCTATATGTATTTATTACTGTCCTTGACCAATTTTTGAAGAATTCAAACTTAATCTTGCAATCATTCTAAGCTCAATTTTTGGTTATTTGTATGTATGTTTTACATACCTCTGTTAGTATTATCGGAAGATGGCAGAAAGTTGATTAAAAATAATTCTTACTATTATTACATATTAAAAAAATGTTATAAAATAAATTTCTATGACTCAAGTTGGAAAATAAATCAAGTTTAAAAATTTTAAATTAATATTTATGTAGTTTACAGCTTTTAGTTCCAAATCTTTACTTAACTAAAATCTTACTTAATTAAAAAAATCCATTGTTTATTATTATTTGAGGCCATTGGTCTCACAGATTAATATAATGATTTGAGTATTACGCATTATAGGATAATAGGACGATAAATTAACTATATTAAAAATTTTATGATATTGTTAATTACACTGACATTTAGTGGTTCATCGATTATCTATGATAGGACGGGGCGGCAAGTTTTTCCGTCAAAAAATTGCGTTCTACATGATAGAATTTGTTCCTGTTTTTTTAAATGTATGTAAATCAACAGAATTTAAATCTCATATATAATTGTATATAATCGTCCTGGACATAGATTTTTAATGAAATAAGGATAGCAATACATTTACTGAATTACTAAGTAGAGTAGATTGTACATCCGCTCGTAGCTTCCATAAATAAATGAAAAAGTTTTCATGATGCGAAACAATTTTGTTAAATTACATAATAATTTTAGACAAACATGATATTACTGCATATTATGGGCACATTTGTCATGTGATAATGTCATGTAAGAACATCATACCATTCTATTACATGTACAGAACGTGGCAGCAGTCGCAATTATTCAAAGTTTTAATTGTACCCGACTGTATCTTTTCACAGGCTATCCACCTTTTCACATGCTGCAATTTGATTGAGTGTTTATATGAACACATATATTTATAATCCTTCCTCAATTTAATCGGTTATTTATTTATTTGAAAACAATTACTTTTTATAACAAAAAACTTGCCAATTTATTTATTGATATCATAACTTTCTTTTCTTAAAATTAAAATGAGAATTTATGTCAAATCGAAGGTATAGATAATCGAAGGAGACGTAACACTAAAGAAATGGTAATCTGTCCAACAGACCCTTAACGCGAAGATGGTTACACGTTCATATTTTCATACATGCGAGTTTCGGATTTTTTAGCTTGATGTATAAGCATCATGATTTGAGTGATTGTGATTAACTCATTGAATTTGTAAAAGAAGACATTCATCCTAACATAATTATTTGTTTTCCAACTTGATCTATAAGTATCACATATTCTTCCAGTATTTGTGTTCGATCACTTATTCACAAGAGGAAAGAAGATATATTATTTGTTGATCTGACGATTAAAATATCCACACGACTTAAGAGTATGCAGTAAAGCTACTAGTATTTTGTCTATATAAGTGTTATCAAGATCTTTAATTTCCATAATTAAATAACTGTATAGAATACAGCATTTATAATTTCGACTACATAAGAGTTGTCGAAGTTTGAAAATTAAAGTTGAATTTTAGAGTAAGCTCTAAGAATTTTTATTTTGTCTGTATGAATGTTAATAAAAGTTTGGTTTTGTCTGCATAAGTGTTATTAAGAGTTTTTTTTACATTAAGGTTATCAAGAGTTGTAAAATTAATCTTTAATTTTTACATGTAGAAACGACCTTATACTTGCCAGCCTTTTACCTTGAAAAGGTTTGTTTGGGGGGGGGGGGGAGAGATTTCACTACTTTTAAAAGGTATATAATATGTAAATTACAAAGAATAGTTAACATCAACTAAATAAGTAATAAATTTAAAATATTAATGTACATTTGCTCATGGATTATTGTAATAATAATAATAATTATTTTTTAGACACTATCTGTAGAGTAAATAGCTTTTTAGATCATTAGTATTCACTAAGAAATCTATCTTTTCCACACCACCCTCGAGGTAAATAGAATAGCGCGTTTTTTTTTCCTTTATTGACACTAAATTTTATGTTAAGTTCCATAATGATTTGTTTCGCAAATATACATCAAAGAAATCTGTACGTCTAAAATTATTGCTAATTAATTAACTGATAACTGCTTTCTTGGAAGCATTTGTACGTTACGTATACTATGGTCATGCAGAACATGAGTGATATAGCATTTTAATATTTATACAAGTTTACATCGTATCCTTCACAATTGTTTAATCTATATTATAGAATAATGAAAATAATATTTAGAATAAAAAGAAGTATATGTAAGTTAATTTCCAATATCCCTATGTTTCTTTATGATAGACGTATTATCATTTTTAATGCAACCCACCTAATTTGGTAAACGTTTAGAAAACTGTAATCGAATTCAAACATTATGAAAACCTGTAAAAAATAGTGTCAGTAAAGTTGTGGTATCCCCTGTATGACTTTCACATAAATACTTACATGGTTGACATCATAAATTTAGTGTCTAAATTTTCAGGTAGGTCTCCCTGAAAATCATCTAGACCATATTTGAGCTGTTCAATATTGAATACTGTAAAAACTTTCGTCGATACTAAAAAATGAAAATTTGACTGGCTTGTCATGTCAAAAGAATTCTTTCCTTGTAAAATCTGATAGTTGTATGCCTTCATAAGTTCTCGTTACCGTATACTAAACAAAAAAATGCTTTTCCCTTGAGAAAAGCTCGTTACATCTGGAATCTGAGTGTACTTGCTCTCTCCAAATTGCGAACGAATTCTAAACCACTTGTCTTCTGAACTTATAGAATAATTATAAATAGGAAAACATCCACTGCAAATCTGTAAAAACTTTGAATGATAAATAAATGATGCAAACACAACACTTTCACTAGCTTGTCACATAACAAGAAAATTCTGTATAATCTGATAGTTGTATTTCTTCCAGTAAAAGCTGAAAAAGTCTCGTTACATCTGGAATCTGAGTGTACTTGCTCTCTCAAAATTGGGTGAAAATTCTAAATCACTTGTCTTCTGTACTTGTGCAATAATTATAAATCTTATAAAAATATTTTGCACATTACTAGCTTCTCACAGGAATATAACATGACAGTTGCGTAACTTCTTAATAAAAATAGAAAAACATGTACTACAAACACTAAAAACTTTCTTCGATACTAAAAAATGAAAATTTCACCAGCTTGTCATGTCACAAGAATTCTTTGCTTGTAAAATTGTGCCTTCGCAAGTTCTCTTTATACCGTATACTAATTAAACATGCTTTTTCATTGAGAAAAGTCTCGTTACATCTGGAACCACTTGTCTTCTGAACTTATTGAATAATAACAAAACTTTCAATAATACTTAAAAGAACACAACACTTTCACTAACTTCTCACATACCAAGAAAATTGTTTATAATCTGATAGTTGTATGCCTTCCAGTCAAACCTGAAAAATAAAAGAGAACATTTTATCAAAGAATCAGTTCACAAATCCATTATTTGCATTGTATATTTAAATACTATCGCCTGTAGAGCTGAAATAAAATTATTTAGTATACTGTACGGGCGAGACATCACAGAATATTTATAATTATAACTAAATTTACTTTTATTTTTAAGCACTTTATTTCATCTGAAATTACACATTCAAATTTTCGCGCGGTTATGGGTGTTACTTTTGAGACAACTGGTACCAACCCACTTTCGTGCTATAATTACGTCTAACTTGAAGTATAAGTCTACTGCTGATTTCTGCTAGCTAATAACCTCCGCGTGGGTACTCCAAGTTTAAGATAAATCATATTATTTAAAACGCGCTAAAAGCCAATAAAACTCGTACTACGCGTGTGAAATAGTGTTTAATGTAAAACCAACAAAAAGTTTCAAGTGTAAAAATGCACTTACAGAGAAGATGGATAAGGATATGAAAATACTACCAATGGATCTCACTATATCAGATACGTATACTTCAAATATCTTTAATTAAATTAAATTTAAATAAAAGAACATAATTCTTTGTTTTAAAATAAATTATTCCTTCTCTGTTACAGGTGATTCGACGTACTTCAGATGAAAATGCAACTTCTGATCAACAGACTTTACCGTAATAGCTTTGTTTATCTTTGTAAGAACTAATATTGAATGTATTAAAGGAGGTTCATCTGTTGATTAAATGAAATAAAATGTGCAATATATATGCATTACTAACAAATTAAATACATATATTCTTTTCCGGATGGAAAAGAATATAAAAAATATTAGATGTTAATTAATCAAATATAACATAAGGTGATGCGTGTAAGTAATAAATTAGATTAAAATATTACAGGATTTTAATTAATTAAAAAAAAGTTTAAAATTATTTTGTAGTTTGCAAGGCTTCATGGAATTTAATAATGAAAATGCTGAGACACATATCTTTTGATCTAGAGCAAAGGAAGTGCCTAAATATGGTATGCCTATCTAAGTGTATATTCTATAACAATGCCTATGCTAAATGTATATATTCTATACAGTTATTTCATTATGCATATTAAAGATTAATTTTTGATTCTTGATAACTCTTATAATCACATCCGTCAATTTAGAAAATTTTAAACTCTCATTTATGAAATGTGTATATATAATGAGAGCTTTACATTAAAGGTATATTGAACTGATAACCATTTTTTAGTATCACTTTCACTACTTCAGTTTCAATTTTAACATAAGAAAGTTGTGATAAAAATAAACAAATTGGCAAGCTTTTATAAAAAACCATCATGTTGAAATAAATAAATAAATAAAAAAGCATTTAAATCAGGAAATATTTTGTATGTCCATCGAAATATTTTGTAGTCTTTCAAATAAATTGTTATTTTCATCACCAGAAGGCGGTTATATTGATGAATCAACATATAATACTAAAGCAGTTTATAATATTGAATATAGTCCCCATATCAATAGACCTTTCTGTTAGGATCGCTTTCCCCTTCATGAATTAACTTCCGAAAGATTAAACATGATACACTGAGACTGTATTAAAATATTGAGAAATATAATGTATGAAAATAAATGTTACCTCTGATCGCTTACAAATTCAAAATTTTTTCGATTTTACAAGAAATTAATTGTTTTCTAATACACTAGGAATCAAATTGTTTTACAATAAATAATGTATATAACCATAGAATATAATCTACTCCAGTTAATAATGCAGTATATGCATTGCTGTTCGTATTTCATCAAATCTACAACATATACTTTGAGCCAAGGAATCTGTAAAGGGGCTTTCATCCGTTAATGATGGATGATAATACAAAAAATATTAAAAATTATAAATTAATCGAATATAATATTAGGTGATGCATGTAGGTCATAAATTAGATTAAAATATTATAGAATTCTAAATAATCAAATAATAAAAATACTGAGATACGTGTCTTGTGATTAAAAGTAAAGGAAGTGCATAAATATATCTGAAATGTAATATAAAAAGTTGACTTTTTGTTGTAAATCAAATCCTTGAATGTAATTGTATATATAATATGGTTACTAGTAATATTTTGCTTTAGGTCATATATCTTTTAATTAAAATCTGTGATAATCTACTATCTTAATATATATGTTGCCCTATTATATAGTGTATATACAAGAAAAAAATTGTGTGATTATTACAATAGAATAATTAGCTGTTACAATGTAGATTAATTATTTAAAAATGCATTTATTTCTGTAGAAATGGACAGAAAACTCATCCCATAACCAGCTTTTGCCACCACTGAAGTCAAGATATCTGCAATTGTTTATGAACTGCAATATACAGAAATAAAAATATTGTTTTGAATATTAAAAGGTAACTAAGAAAAGGCTACCTATTTGGATTTATTGAAATAGTTTCTATATGAAAATGAAAAAGTATTACTTATGCATGATCAAAAAAAATTATAATTATTTAAATTATCAGTAACTTCCTACCATATAATTTAAAAATCTAAAAAATTTTGTATGTTATTTTGATATGATATAGTATCTAGAAAAAAATTTTGGCTGAAATCTAAAAAATTTTTCCACTGATTGACATAGATATGCCCATATATTTACAATTGATTACAGTTATCATATATTAATGTATGCATGAAAAATTATTTAAAAAAATGTCACTGGTAGTATAATAAAATAAATATAACGTATAGTAAAAAACATTGTAAAATAAACTAAAAATTGACAGACTATGACTCTACTATGTAAGCTCTATGCACATACATACATATAACATACACTCACACATATATGTACAAATATTGTAAACTCTGTTCTAGTAATTTTTGTTACTACTTAATCTACTCGGCTAAAAATGAATGAGCGAAATTTCAAAAAATTTTAATGCAGTATAATTTTAATTTTAAATATTATTAATTAAATATTTGAATGTCGCACGTGACAAAATAATTTAATTATTTTTTTACCGTGGTTGTGGATACCGGCGAAGCTCGTATATTAAAATTTTTTAATACACTAATTTAGCAATCCACATTAAAATAACTTTATGTGAGAAAAAAAATGTGCACAGTAGAAATTATACACGTAAATCAGTCAGTAAATATATTTCGTTCGAGAAACAAGACACATGTATTCCCGAATTGTCCTTTAATTCGCAGCGTACTGTACTACGAACAACTTTGTAAGTTTCTTAAAATAAACATTAATTAAAATTCAATAATATTTAAAATAAAATCTAGTATATAAGAAGAGAGTCGCATGAATAAATGAATAAATAAACAAATAATTATATCTATTTTTAAAATAAAACATGTCTTTCGGACACGTGCTTTTGAGGATTTAATTTATTTGTATGAAAAATATGTTATATCTGTAATGCATTTTATTATTTTTGAAAATTACAATATAAAATAAGTAATACTTAAAACAAAAATATAAAAAGTTTCAACAGTATTTTCAAATTTCAGAATTGAAATGGCTGAACGCGGTAACAATATGGAGATAGATGGAAACAATGGTACGAAAAAAATTGTATAAATTAAATTTTGTGCACTAAATTTATTTTATTGAAAGGATGATTCTCTGTAAGATTGCCTGGCCAAAAATTTTTTCCCCAAAATAATATAAGTATCATTAATTTAGTGCCATACACCTTCCTGAATTTTTTCTAGACCTTTTCCTCCATAAATTTTCAAGCTGTATGTATACGTGTGAATGTGTGAATAGAGCTTATACAGTGGAGTCATAGTCTATATCAATCTTTATTTTATTTTGTAATGTTTTTTACATTTTCAAATAATTAATTTATGTTGTAATAGCTAATTATTCTATCATAATAATCGCACAATTTTTTACTTTCTTGTATATACACTATATATAATAGAACAACATATATATTAAGATAGTAGATTATCAAATATTTTAATTAATAAATATATATATGACCTGCAACAAAATGTTACTAGTAATCATATTTTACATATATAATTACATTCATGGATTTGATTTACAACGAAAAGCCAACTTTTTATACTACATTTCAGATGTATTTATGCACTTCCTTTGCTTTTAATCAGAAGACACGTATCTCAGTATTTTTATTGTTTGATTATTTAAAATCCTATAATAATAATTTATTATCCTACACACATCACCAAATATTATATATGATTAATTTACAATTCTGAATATTTTTTATATTATTGTCCATCAGGAAAATAATGTAGGTATAGTTAATTTATGAGTAATGCATTTTATTTAATTAGCGGATGATGAAAGCCATTTAACAGTTTCCTTACCTCAAAGTATATGTTGTATAAATGGTGAAATATGAACAGCAATACGTATACTGCATTTATTAACTAGAGTAGATTATATTCTATGGTAATATATATATTTGGTGTAAATAAATTGACTTACAACGAGAAGCCAACTTTTTATACTTTAGATTTTAGCCATATTTAGACACTTCCGTTGCTCTGGATCAGGAGATACGTGTCTCAGTATTTTTATTACTTAACTCCATGAAGCCTTGCAAATTACTAAATAATTTTAAACTTTTTTTTTAAATAATTAAAATCCTGTAATATTTTAATCTAATTTATTACTTACACGCACCACCTTATGTTATATTTGATTAATTAACATCTAATATTTTTTATATTCTCTTCTCCATCAGAAAAAGAATATATGTAGTTAATTGATCCCTAATGGATTATATATTACACATCTTATTTCATTTAATCAGCGGATGAAATCCCTTTAATAAATTCAAAGCTAATACTTACAGTGAGAAACGAAGCTATTAACGTAAAGTCTGGTGATCATACGTTGATTTTTCATCCTAACTATGTTGAATCACCTGTAACAGAAGGAATAATTTATTTTAAAACAAAGAATTATGTTCTTTTATTTAAAAGTTAATTTAATGAAAAATAATTGAAGTATACATATCTGATATAGTGAGATCCATTGATAGTATTTTGATATCCTTATCCAACTTTTCTGTAAAAGCATTTTTGTACTTGAAACTTTTTGCAGATTCTAGATTCAACACTATTGCACACGCATGATATGAGTTTTATCGGCTTTTAGCGCATTTTAGATAATATAATACATAATATAATTTATCTTAATTTTGGAGTACCCATGCAGAGGTTATAAACTAGCAGAAATCAGCAGTAGATTGATACTTCAAGTTAGACATAATGACTGGTCTCAATACATTTTCATTTCTGCTAGCCATAGACATAATAAGTCTGCTAGATGACTAGCTGATACAGTAGCTGATAACCTCATCTACGTTAGTACTCAAGAGTTTATTAAAATTATATTATTTAAAACTCATACTGTGCATGTACAACAGTGTTTAAACTTGGACCTGCTAATAGTTAAAAGTGCATAAATGCACTTACAGAAAAGATGGAAAATATCAAAATACCATCAATGGACTATATCAGATACGTATATTTCAATTCTCTTTAAATAAATTAACTTTAAAATAAAAGAACATAATCCTTTGTTTTAAAATAAATTATTATTTCATTATTATAGGTGATTCGACGTACATAGTAAGAAAAAACAAATTATTATAATCAGACTTTACTGAACCGATATCGTTTATCACTGTAAGTACTACTTTTTAATTTAATTATTAGTTAAACTCTTCTTAATCGTACAATCCCTTTATTCTAACATTAACTATTTTCAGAAGCATTTTTAATTTTTGATTTACTACTTGTAAAACAACTATTTGTTTCATCCATTGATTAAATAAAATAAGTCAAGAATACAGTAAAATTGTAAAAATAATAATTACTATTTTTTTGGTTTTATTAAGGCACGCTATTTCTTATGTTTTTTTAAATATTTAAACTATAAAGATTATTATTTGCTATTTAGATGATTATGTTAAAAAACTATCTATATACCAACGTATATTATTTTCCTAATGCAAAAGAATACAAGAAATATAAATTATAATTAATGTAACAAAATTTTAATTTATATTTTATTCATATAAGGAGTGGAGAATCCTCAGCGTCAGCCAGATCCTCTGCAACCTCAGCAAAATCAAGGAGATGGTCGAATTGTTATCCGAGGTAAATTAAAAAAAATACACCTAGTCATTGTAAAAAACATATTAAATGATAACTAATTGAATATTAAAAATCAGTATCGAATATTTAAAATAAAAGAAAACATTAAAACTTTTAACATTTCAGGTAGAAGAGGAGTACGAGCTGGACGCAATAGAAGGAGACCATATTATCTTAGACCGTTAAACCCATACCAGCGGAATCTGCAAAATCTTGCAGATTTTATTAATAGAATGGCTATGGGCAACATCGAAATGACCCGTAGGTCTCAGTTTTTAAATAGGGTGGAAAATGAAGTTGAAGAAGAGGCAGAGGTATAGCCAAATGAAGAACATAATAAAAAATATGTGTAAAAGGTACTAAACCCGAGTCTTTGATTATTTTGTTACCTCTTCAACTCATGAATACTGAGATCTTTAAAGAAAAATTTTAATACTATGTAATTCCTAATTATATGTAAAGTTAATTAAGAGTAACTTAATGATTTAAATTTATATTATGCTTAAACAAAAATATGCAAAGATATAAGTACTCGTGTTTTGCGTATTACAGTAATGACTCTAATTATTAGGATAAGAAATATACAAACTCAAAATAAAAAACTTACAATTACTTGATTCCGATTGCTGGTCTAAACTTAATTGATATGCCAGCTATTTACTAGTCTGGTAATAGTAGATAACCTATGGCGGTATGAGCGCATGGCGGTACGAGCGCATGGCGGTACGAGCGCAGGCGGGTACGAGCGCAGGGGGTACGAGACCACCATACCCCCCCCCCCTCCCCCATCTCTCTCTAGGTCGGTACGAGCGCAGGCCGGTACGAGCGCACTATACACGAGGCACGAGCCCACTATGTATATAGATATACACAGCGCCGGCATGAGTCCACTATGTATATAGATATACACAGCGCCGGCACGAGTCCACTATGTATATAGATATACACAGCGCCGGCGGCACTAGCGCGCTACGAATCGCGTATGTGTACACAGCGCGCTGCACGTATGTGTATACAGCGCTGCATATATGTGTACACAGCGCGCTGCGGACTCTTAGCGCTGCGCGTGTTTGTATACAAACACATACAGCGCTGCCGGGTCCTAGCGCGCCGCGTATTGCGCGCTGCATACATGTGTACACAGCGCACCGCCAAGTTCTAGCGCGCTGTGTTTATGTATGCGCGTGAGGTTATGTGGCGCGCTACCACATACAGCGCTGCCGGGTCCTAGCGCGCCGCGTATTGCGCGCTGCATATATGTGTACACAGCGCACCGCCAAGTCCTAGCGCGCTGTGTGTATGTATGCGCGTGAGGTTATGTGTATGTGTGTGCGTGTGCGCGCATGTGTGTGTGTATGTGTGTGTGTGTGTATGCATAATAAAAAAAAACGATAATATTATTGAAAAAAATTTATTGAATAGTTAAAAAAAATGAACATTACATATTAGTTTCTCATTTCTGCCCTATATACGTTAAGTGTTCGCTCTTGATCAGCGATTGTCGTTGTTAATATTTCGATCATGTTTTCATATATCCTAACCTCTTCTTGATGCTGAAACTAAAAAAAATAATAATAGTGAGTTATATGATGATTAATTCTGAAATGTAAAACTCACCTCTATCATCTCCAAATCGCTTCTGTACTGCCATAACAGTTCATTTTTCTCTTCTTTTAATTGATTAACTCGTCTTTTTAATTCTATTATTTTGCAGAATGATATGAAAGATTCATAGCTTCCAAAATATTCTATTATAGGTTTATAGAATACATGGCTACTACCCCATTCACGAAAACTTGCCTCAAAGCAATCTATAGAATTGAAAAAACTTAACGCAGCTTCCATCATGTAGATTTTTTTGAAGTGTAACGGGCCGCCAGGAATGTATAACTCCCTATTTAAATAAGTATTATTATTATTTTTTATCTTAAACTATTAACACTTTATCTTCAAACTTACCGATCACATATGCTGAATAAAACATATTCACTATCACACATTTTTGTATAATGAAATACAGAACAATAAACATATACCGTTAACTCATCTAGAACCATGCCATATAACAATGACGATCGAACGTTCCGATCCCGCATTTTTGGCGCGTTCATAAGAACCGACCATGAAGCTCAGAATCGGAACCTCGCGGAATTACCTAACCTTCCACACGTGCGCTAGAGAGAGCGAGGCGTTGCAGCGTGCGCGCGCGCGGCTCACTTCATTGCTTAGCGCGCGTACATGTATAAGCATACATTGTGTGTGTGTGGAGAGCGACAGCGCGAGCGCGCGGCTCACTTCATTGTTCAGCGAGTGTGTATAGGTATATTTATGCGCGTGTATACAAATTAAACGTATAAGCTATACATATGTAAATCTATGCGCATGTATACAAGCTATACATAATTTTATAGCGCATGCATGTATACCTTGCGTATGTGTATGTCATGGAGAACGCGCGTATATTTATGCGCGCATATACAAACTATATATTTGCGCGCGAGTATACAAATTAAACGGATACAAGCTACATATAATTTTATATGTATATAGGAAGGATGAGAGCCCCAGCCACGCTCTCATCTGTGAGATGCATCCATTAGAATCATCTCTCCTTTGCTTCCTCTCTATATACATTTTATTCACATTCCATTTTATAAACATCTAATGGTGTTTGCAACTCTTTCATGTATTTTTGCATAAGTTGCACGTTGTGAAGAGCGCAGTTGGCTCTATACGCCCCATTATGATATGGGCAAATTGTTACAACTTTTAATTGATTTAATGGCGGATATCCCATCTCAGCTATATCGCAAACATTAAATTTAAAACGTTCTAACCATCTTTTCTGAATAGAGCCAATAACTTTAATGCAAGCTGCATTTTTTACAGCTGTACGAAGTATATTTCCAATCTCGGTATACTCTCTATCACCGGATTGCCAAGATAGTCCATGATAATAGCGTTCAAGCCATGAATTTTCAGCTTTATACTTCTCCGTGAGTCTACGCCAATGAAAAGGTGCTTTGAATAAATATACTTGAGGATTAGCGCTCTCACTCAGCGGAAGTATAGCGAGCTCTTTGAGAATGAAGTCATTGCCTGACTGCTTAAAGCCTTGTACGTCAATCAAGTACTCCATCTCGAATGATGCTTGACTGTGTAGCTGCAACCTCCTTTATACTAGCATCCCCACCACTAACTTTCGAAGCAAGTTTAAACAAGTTTTCTTACATCACCATTGGTTGGATTATACTGAACTATACGATCATGTATAATCAAGCAGTAGGCGGATGTTCCAGCAGGGAAATTATGCTTCGATTCGAATTCTAAGCGAACATCGACTGAAGCAGTTTTCAGAGACTCGTTCTGCTTCGAGCAATCAATCACTATAAGCGGAAGTTTCGAAATATATCTTTGCTTCTTCAGCAGAGGCTCTACGCTCTTGTCGTAGTATGCGTTTTGAAAGTTTGCATACATATCGTAGAGAATAGCAAACTGATTGCGATCTATGTCTAGATTGAGATTACCGTAAGGGTAGTACTGAGAATTCAGGAACAGCTTGACATTGCTAATTCCGCAATGATCGAAATAGCTGGCATTCTCAGTCCTTGAACCTTTACGATTCGTTTGAAAGCCTAGAATGACAAAGCGCGGCTTTTCTAACTAATTAGATGTCTTGACAGTCCAAACATGGCGCGGCGTAGTAGGAAGTAGCGGGTATTCGTACAATTCCCAACTACGAAAACTCATATCAATCGATTTACTCTTCTGAATAAGTCCAAGCAGACGAATTTTATGTAAATTGGAGAGTACTACGTAGGGCATGAGCCATTCAACTTTTATCAATTCAATCTTGAACTCTTCATACTCTGCGGCAGCAGTTGCAGTCGCTTCTTTCGTAGCTGTCTGAATAACTGCATTTAAATCATTTCTCGATCTAGTGAGGATAAGTTCATGCTTGACATTAACGACTATCTTTCGATAGTCTTCGGCAAAGCCTAGAATCATACTTAAAGGTATAGACAGGTCAAAGTAGCCTTGATTATTCACCAAATCATCTTTCTCCTCGACGTCGAGCCAACCGGCATTCTGTATGACTAAACTCTGACTAGGATTGATCGAAGGCCATCCTTTCATGAGCGTAGTTAATCCAACGTTTTTACATTTATCGATCTCGATAGCATTTATCTCGTATCGTATTTCCTCAAACATATGACCTATAGCATTATTCACTAATTTAGTATTTCATACTTGAGCACCATCAGCTTTGATTAGTCTACCGCATACGTGTAACGAGCTGCGAGAAGGTAATAGACACAAGTCTTGATGTTGAACTGAGATACGTATTTCATCGCTGTTCTTGTACGATGAAGCAGTGTACGGCTGATGAGCATGAATCTCATAATTCGAGACTGAATCATCAAAGCTCACTGGTGACTGTATACTTAGAATCTCTTCCATTTCTCTGAAGACAGCAGAGGAATTTACACGTTATTTTCCACCAGGGCTTTTTACTCTTAGACCGAGTCCTTTTAAGAACTGTATATTTTGCCGTGTTAGCGTTCCGAAGGCTCGCTGACGACTGATGACTGGCTGACATTTTGGCTTGCTTTTATACCCTCTACCGGCGTAGACAATGCCCATTACGCTTGCTTCAGATGCAATCTAATTGTGATGACTTCACCACGAAAGTTTACTAGATTTCCGTCTTGATCGACTATACGCAGCTGCAAGTAATCGATTGTCCTCAGGGTGACGGGAAGATAAATGACTTGCGAGGGAACTTCGATGATCTTGTAGCCTGGAGGTACTGCGGGGAAGAACTCGTGTATCGTATGCACTCGCTGTCCGTTTATATAGGCACCGGTAGTGATGCTGCACTCTACTCTTAGAGCGTTTACTTTGAGAATGGAGACCGGCAAGTCGGAAATATGTATAGTATTAGGCTCGAGCACTCTCTGCGTAAATCCTAGTAGTGGACTAATACAATCTAGTGGACGAAAGTCTATCGTCTCACTGCACTTTATTACACTGCGGAGAGTGTTGTTATTCGGTTTAAGTGAGATCGAAATGCCTTTGATGCTTAATGTATCGATAAGATGATTTTCAATGTCTTCAATCTCGTAGCTACCTGTTGGCAGATGAACTATCTCTCGTCCTACGTAGAACTTGTTGTTACTTGTATCGATATTAGGAATCGAGTTGAATGTCAACAATTCGACTAATCCAAGAACGTAATTCTTGCTAGCGGAAAGTTCGATTGGGGGAAAGTATTGATCTTCAAGTATGGAAGTCTTGGCGGAGAGAGTCAAAGTTAATGAATCCTCCATGACAGTTGAAGCTATAATAACTCTAGAAATACTTTCGCTGCTCCTTATATAGTCTGCCAGCCAAAAACTGTAGACAAAGATGACCGCAGTTGAATGTATTGTAGTCTTGATATCGTTCATAATTATACTTGACTTCATTGACGCCTAAGTAGAGCAACAGCTCTATCGGAGGTTGAAGATCTCCAAAGCTGTCAAAGTAGACAACATTGGAGCCTCATTTACGATATGCAACCCAGTGCGTACCAGGTCCGCGTGCATCATCCAAGTTGACTATAGCTGATTCGTTATAATGTGGACCATTAGCAGGCAGCGAGTCTCGCATGAATACACCGCGAAAGTTTGGAATTTTCGTAATCTTTGCATATTTTATCAAATCGAAATCAGTGAGCGGTCTCTCAGGCAGTCTTACTTCGAGGATCTTTTTTTTTTTCAATCCTTTACCAGGCTTCAAGTGAAGACCTAGTCCTTTCTTGTGAAGCTTCAAGAACAGTCCCTTACCGAGAGCAATCTCCTCCATCTTTTGATTATGTCGTCTGTTCTCTTCTAACTTCCTTTGAGCGGCTTTAGCATCATTGAC
>JACCIB010001969.1:0-11672 GCA_018906965.1 Philotrypesis tridentata | reverse complement strand
ATTTTTTGGAATTTTGGTAATTTAACTTGTTTTAGTTATTGTATATTCTATTTGTTTTTGTAAAAAATTTTAATACTAATTTCTTAGCCACTGATGAGGGGGTATATTACCCCGAAACGTCTGGCATAAATATAACCATTTTGGCTCGAAGAGACGCATTCTTATTAACCTTCCAATTATTTTCACATCTAATGAATGTTTTTGGGCTTTTCTCACCTACTCTGTTTTGTACGCTAGATCCTATAGAATATTCTCATCTACTTTTTTTACCATCAATCTTCCCTAAAATTTTTTTAATTTGGTCTAAAGTCTAAATTTACTACATTTATGCATTTATTAGAGAGAGAGACGGAAAAATAGAGTCCCTTCTGCTAGAGCTTAATTTGCTCTCTCTTAAAAAGTGCTTTTTAAAATTTGTTTTTAAATGAAACTAAATAATAATCAATCATGAGCATGGATGTATGGACTATAATTAATTGTTTATTGACTTATGTAAGTCAAATATCCTTGAAACTATTATACCGAGTGACAAATTAAGAATGAATGCACTTTCTACGTTCATAGCTCTTTTTCTATACAACGAATAAGGCCCGGACAAAGTGTATTAAGGTTTAACGACCAAGCGGAATGCGTTAAGCACATTATTTTTGCGATTCAATTAATTTTGAAACTAATAAAAAATTTATTTCACGAAATATAACTTTTTAGGTTAAGTAACCGTGTAATTCGTGTAGGCGAGGTCAAATAACCCTCAATGAAGTAGATAAAGAATCAATTTATGTCTCACATAAAAAAATCCATCAATTGAGTATTTTTCAAAGTTCATCCTGTGGCATCGGTATTGTGACGTCTCGGAATTTTGCGTATGCCCGATCGACAGAGGGCGCGCGCGGCGCTAAGTTCAGCGCATCGCGGCATATTCAAGCGATTGTCCACGTGGATGCCGCAACAGACACGAGGTATATTTTTGGGTTAGGTAGTCTGTCCTGCTATAGAAGTATGCTTCGGGGAATCCAGGGGATTCGCCATCACGATCTTCCAGAACCACAATACCATCGATAGGTAGGCCTATTACATTACACTCTTGGATTTTTCATTGCAGTCTCTCTCTATCTCTCTCTCTCTCACTCTCTCACTCTCTCTCTCTCTCTCTCTCTCTCTCTCTCTCTCTCTCTCTCTCTCTCTCTCTCTCTCTCTCTCTCTCTCTCTCTCTCTCTCTCTCTCTCTCTCTCTCTCTCTCTCTCTCTCTCTCTCTCTCTCTCTCTCTCTCTCTCTCTCTCTCTCTCTCTCTCTCTCTCTCTCTCTCTCTCTCTCTCTCTCTCTCTCTCTCTCTCTCTCTCTCGCTCTCGCTCTCTCGCAATAATAGTGTCGTGAGCAACAACAGACAAGAGACATCAGGGATGCCGATTTTGTGGCTATTTCTTTGACCGTGGGCGTTCGAACGCAGTTATTTGCCCAAAAAGAATGTAGCAAATCTGTCCGAAGTGCATAAAACTCTGCAGACTGGCGGCTGGTATCACAAGCGTCGCGGGAAGATACTGAATTATGCGCCAGTTGGGAGGTGGCTTATAAGGGATAGCTCAGATAGTAGGTAAATAATTATAATAAAAGAAATGTCTCCCCAATCATTGGTCTGGATTCGAACGTGTCTGTTGATTATGGGTGGCTGATACTCGATGAATGCTCAAATACTTGTGAGGCTCGCGCCGTGTCTCGTTATGTGAATCTTCCTAACCGGCAGGAGGGACTTCTGCGACGGGAATTCGTTGATGTAAGGCTGCTTCTTACTCATTAGACTCTAAACATTGCAAATCTCTTAAGACTACCCGAGGCGCAGAAAATTTATCGACTGCACCCATGTTTTGCTGATTGCTATCGATGAAATCCCTTTGGTGATGGGCGCCTCCGGCTTTTTCTGCAGAGCAGGAACTGGGCTGTGGGAACCGCCCGCTGCATGATTCTCTGTCTCTGGTTCGTGTCGTACATTTCTGTAACTGAGTGGCTAGCTAAGCTACGGCCTGCTTCTCGTAAGAGGCAGCTGATGCCTGTAATCGGAGAGGGCAAGAGTGAGCCAGTGATGAGTTCGATGGTAGAGACCCCTTCCGCGAGCACTTCTCGACGATCGAGATCTCCTCAGCGAGTATTTCTGGACGGTCCATAAATTCTCCGTGTCGAGAAAGACTCCAAGAGCATTTCTCGATTGTCGAGAACCCCTCCGCTAGTATTTTTCGAAGATCGAAAACTCCTCCGCTAGTATTTTTCGACGGTCGAGAACACCTCCGCTAGTATTTTTCGAAGATCGAGTACCGCTCCGAGAGCATTTTTCGATGGTGTATTAATCCTCCGTGTCGAGAAAGGCTCCAGGTCTAAATATCCTCCAAGAGCATTTCTCGACGATCGAGAACTCCTCCGCGAGCATTTTTCGATAACGGTCGAGAACCCCTCCGCTAGTATATTTCGAAGATCGAGTACCCCTCCGAGAGCATTTTTCGATGGTGTATTAATCCTCCGTGTCGAGAAAGGCTCCAGGTCTAAATATCCTCCAAGAGCATTTCTCGACGATCGAGAACTCCTCCGCGAGCATTTTTCAACGGTCGAGAACACCTCCGCTAGTATTTTTCGAAGATCGAGTACCGCTCCGAGAGCATTTTTCGATGGTGTATTAATCCTCCGTGTGGAGAAAGGCTCCAGGCCTAAATATCCTCCAAGAGCATTTCTCAACGTTCGAGAACCCCCCTGCGAGCATTTTTCGACGGTCGAGAATCCCACCGCTAGCATTTCTAGACGGTGAATTAATCCTCCGTGACGAGAAAGACTCCAAGAGCATTTCTCGATGGTCGAGAACCCCTCCAGTAGCATTTCTAGACGGTGAATTAATCCTCCGTGTCGAGAAAGACTCCAAGAGCATTTCTCGATGGTCGAGAACCCATCCGCTAGTATTTTTCGAAGATCGAGAACTCCTCCGCGAGCATTTTTTGATGGTCGAGAACCCCTCCGCTAGTATTTTTCGAAGATCGAGTACCCCTCCGAGAGTATTTTTCGATGGTGTATTAATCCTCCGTGTGGAGAAAGGCTCCAGGTCTAAATATCCTCCAAGAGCATTTGTCAACGTTCGAGAACCCCCCTCGAGCATTTTTCGACGGTCGAGAATCCCACAGCTAGCATATAGACGGTGAATTAAACCTCCGTAGACTCCAAGGCATGATCGAGAACCCCTCCACTAGCATTTCTAGACGGTGAATTAATCCTCCGTGTCGAGAAAGACTCCAAGAGCATTTCTCGATGGTCGAGAACCCATCCGCTAGTATTTTTCGAAGATCGAGAACTCCTCCGCGAGCATTTTTTGATGGTCGAGAACCCCTCCGCTAGTATTTTTCGAAGATCAAGTACCCTCCGAGAACATTTTTCGATGGTGTATTAATCCTCCGTGTGGAGAAAGGCTCCAGGTCTAAATATCCTCCAAGAGCATTTCTCAACGTTCGAGAACTCCTCCTCGAGCATTTTTCGATGGTCGAGAATCCCTCCGCTAGCATTTCTAGACGGTGAATTAATCCTCCGTGTCGAGAAAGACTCCAAGAGCATTTCTCGATGGTCGAGAACCCATCCGCTAGTATTTTTCGAAGATCGAGAACTCCTCCGCGAGCATTTTTCGATGGTCGAGAACCCCTCCGCTAGTATTTTTCGAAGATCGAGTACCGCTCCGAGAGCATTTTTCGATGGTGTATTAATCCTCCGTGTCGAGAAAGCCTCCAGGTCTAAATATATATATATATGGGTGGTTCTATGTGAAATCAAATTTTTCAAAAATAGGTATTGCTATAACTCTCAAAATATGTTCTACTTGATGAAATACACCTTCCTGAATTTTTTCAGATTTTATCTGACATTAATTTTCGAGCTACGAATGGTTTTAGGACTTTAAGCATTTTTCTCATTTTTTGCAAATTTTCAAAAATTCATAGCTCCTATAGGAAGCGTTTTTCGTCGAAAATGCATGGAATACTTTTGCAAGAAAATTTGTTCTAGTTTCCAGAAAAAATACACTCAGCATCATATATACAAGTTTTCTCAAAAGTATTTCCATTTTAAACCTTAATATTAACAAAAGTGAAAGTCTGCTTCTGGACTAGAACAACCTAGAAATTCATGGAGATACCTTTTATCAAAACAAAAGAGCCTGCGAAACTCCCAGAATGTAGTAGGGCTAGTCCTGATGAGCTAAAATCCAAACATCATTTCTCAAAATAAAAAAAATTGAATTTCCTATTTAAAAAAAGTACAGTTAAATAGTAAAAAAAATTCTAAAACAAAAAGTATTCTTGAGATTTTTCATAATTTCGCTTCGTTTCCAAGCTAAAAATCGATGAAAATACCATCAAATTTTCTTTATTTTTAACTTGGAAACGAAGCGAAATTATGAAAAATCTCAAGAATACTTTTTGTTTTAGAATTTTTTTTACTATTTAACTGTATTTTTTTTTAAATTGGAAATTCAATTTTTTTTATTTTTATTTTTATGTGCGTATGCATTCGACTTGAATTGTCATCATGTATTATTATCAACCTGATAATTCTGCTTAGATTTATTGCTCCGTATTCGATAATTATTGTTTAAGAACTTCCGCTATGCCAGTTTTTCTAGTATACACATAGTACGCGGAGGATGCGCTCACAGATCCGTCCCGATCCGTCCTTTTAAAGTGGCGGTTTGTTGGGATCGTATGCGTTTCGACTCGAATTGTCTTCATGTATTATTTTCAACCTGATAATTCTGCTTAGATTTATTTCTCTTATTCGATAATTATTGTTTAAGAACTCCGCTATGCCAGTTTTCTAATATAGATATAGTACACAGAACGCGCTCACCGATCCGTCCCGTCCGTCCTTTTGAAATGGCGGTTTGTTGGGATCCTATGCGTTCGACTCGAATTGTCTTCATGTATTATTATCAACCTGATAATTCTGCTTAGATTTATTTCTGATATTCGATAATTATTATTTAAGAACTCCCCTATGCCAGTTTTTCCAATCTAGATATAGTACAGGAAGAACGCGCTCACCGATCCGTCCCGATCCGTCTTTTGAAATAGCGCGTTGTTGGGATGTGCGTATGCGTTCGACTCGAATTGTCTTCAATGTATTATTTACAACCTTGATAATTCTGCTTATATTTATTTCTGGTATTCGATAATTATTGTTTAAGAACTCCGCTATGACAGTTTCTCTAGTATACACATAGTACGCGGAGAACGCGCTCACCGATCCGTCCCGATCCGTCCTTTTGAAATGGCGGGTTGTTATGTGCGTACACAGAGTGCACTCACCAATCCGTCTCGATCCGTCCTTTTGAAATGGCGGATATCGTAATGCGACTCGATTTGTCTTCATGTATTATTTTCAACCTGATAATTCTGCTTAGATTTATTTGTCTTATTCGAATACTGCTTGTTTAAGAACTCCGCTATGCCAGTTTTTCCAATCTAGATATAGTACAGGAAGAACGCGCTCACCGATCCGTCCCGATCCGTCCTTTTGAAATGGCGGGTTGTTATGTGCGTACACGGAGTACGTCACCAATCCGTCTTGATCCGAAATGGCGGAATGTTGGGATCGTATGCGTGCGACTCGATTTGTCTTCATGCATTATTTTCAACCTGATAATTCTGCTTAGATTTATTTGTCTTATTCAATACTGCTTGTTTAAGAACTCCGCTATGCCAGTTTTTCCAATCTAGATCTAGTACAGGAAGAACGCGCTCACCGATCCGTCCCGATCCGTCTCTTTTGAAATGGCGGTTTGTTGGGATGTGCGTATGCGTTCGACTCGAATTTGTGTTCATGTATTATTATCAACCTGATAATTCTGCTTATATTTATTTCTTGGTATTCGATAAATATTGTTTAAGAACTCCGCTATGACAGTTTCTCTAGTATACACATAGTACGCGGAGAACGCGCTCACCGATCCGTCCCGATCCGTCCTTTTGAAATGGCGGGTTGTTGGGATCGTATGCGTTCGACTCGAATTGTCTTCATGTATTATTTTCAACCTGATAATTCTGCTTAGATTTATTGCTCGTATTCGATAATTATTGTTTAAGAACTTTTCGCTATGTCAGATTTTCTAGTATAGATATAGTACACAGACAACGCGCTCACTGATCCGTCCCGATCCGTCCTTTGAAGTGGCGGTTTGTTGGGATCGTATGCGTTCGACTCGATTTGTCTTCATGCATTATTTTCAACCTGATAATTCTGCTTAGATTTATTTGTCTTATTCAATAATGCTTGTTTAAGAACTCCCTTATGCCAGTTTTTGCAATCTAGATACACATAGTACAGGAAGAACACGATTCCCGATCCGTCCCGATCCGTCCTGATTGAAATGGCGCGTTGTTATGTGCGTATTGGTTCGACTGGAACTCACCTAATGTATTATTATCAACCTGATAATTCTGCTTAGAATTAATTCTGGTATTCGATAAATATTGTTTCAGATCTCCGCTATGCCAGTTTTCCTAATATAGATATAGTACGCGGAGAACGCGCTCACTGATCCGTCCCGATCCGTCCTTTTAAAGTGGCGGTTTGTAGGGATCGTATGCGTTCGACTCGGAATTGTCTTCATGCATTATTTTCAACCTGATAATTCTGCTCAGATTTATTTCTGGTATACGATAATTATTGTTTAAGAACTTTTGCCATGTTAGATTTTCTAATATAGATATAGTACACAGACATCGAGCTCACCGATCCGTCCCCATCCGTCCTTTTGAAGTGGCGGTTTGTTGGGATCGTATGCGTTCGACTCGATTTGTCGTCATGCATTATTTTCAACCTGATAATTCTGCTTAGATTTATTTGTCTTATTCAATACTGCTTGTTTAAGAACTCCCCTATGCCAGTTTTTCGAATCTAGATCTAGAACAGGAAGAACGCGCTCACCGATCCGTCCCGATCCGTCTTTTTGAAATGGCGGGTTGTTATGTGCGTATGCGTTTGACTCGAATTGTCCTCATGTATTATTATCATCCTGATAATTCTGCTTATATTTATTTCTGGTATTCGATAAATATTGTTTAAGAACTCCGCTATGACAGTTTTTCTTATTTTCAATCTGATAATTCTGCTTATATTTATTTCTGGCATATATTAGAAAATCTGACATAGCAAAAGTTCTTAAACAATAATTATCGAATACAAGCAATAAATATAAGCAGAATTATCAGGTTGAAAATAATATATGAAGACAATTCGAGTCGAACGCATACGCGCATAACAAGCCGCCATTTCAAAAGGACGGATCGGGACGGATCGGTGAGCTCGTCCTCCGCGTACTATGTGTGTACTAGAGAAACTGGCATAGCGGAGTTCTTAAAGAATAATTATCGAATACGAGCAATAAATCTGAGCAGAATTATCAGGATGAAAATAATACATGAAGACAATTCGAGACGAACGCATACGCACATAACAACCTGCCATTTCAAAAGGACGGATCGGGACGGATCGGTGAGCGCGTTCTCCGCGTACTATGTGTATACTAGAGAAACTGTCATAGCGGACATCTTAAACAATAATTATCGCATACCAGAAACAAATCTAAGCAGAGTTATCAGGTTGATAATAATACATGAACACAAATCGAGTCGAACGCATACGCACATAACAACGCGCCATTTCAACAGACGGATCGGGACGGATCCGTGAGCGCGTTCTTCCTGTACTATATCTAGATTGGAAAAACTGGCATAGGGGAGTTCTTAAACAATAATTATCGAATACCAGAAATAAATCTAAGCAGAAGTATCAGGTTGAAAATAATGCCTGAAGACAAATCGAGTCGAACACATACGATCCCAACAAACCGCCACTTCAAAAGGACGGATCGGGGCGGATCGGTGAGCGCGTTCTCTGTGTACAATATCTATATTAGAAAATCTGACATAGCAAAAGTTCTTAAACAATAATTGTCGAATACAAGCAATAAATCTAAGCAGAACTATCAGGTTGAAAATAATACATGAAGCCAATTCGAGTCGAACGCATACGCACATAACAACCCGCCATTTTAAAAAGACGGATCGGTGAGCGCGTTGTCTGTGTACTATATCTATACTAGAAAATCTGACATTCCAAAAGTTCTTAAACAATCATTATCGAATACGAGCAATAAACCTAAGCAGAATTATCAGGCTGAAAATAATACATGAAGACAATTCTAGTCGAACGCATACGCACATAACAACCCGCCATTTCAAAAGGACGGATCGGGACGGATCGGTGAGCGCGTTCTTCCTGTACTATATCTAGATTGGAAAAACTGGCATATGCGAGTTCTTAAACAAGCAGTATTGAATAAGACAAATAAATCTAAGCAGTATTATCAGGTTGAAAATAATGCATGAAGACAAATCGATTCGAACACATACGATCCCAACAAACCGCCACTTCAAAAGGACGGATCGGGACGGATCGTTGAGCGCGTTGTCTGTGTACTATATCTATATTAGAAAATCTGAAAGCAAAAGTTCTTAAACAATAATTATCGAATACGAGCAATAAACCTAAGCAGAATTATCAGGCTGAAAATAATACATGAAGACAATTCTAGTCGAACGCATACGCACATAACAACCCGCCATTTCAAAAAGACGGATCGGTGAGCGCGTTGTCTGCGTACTATATCTATACTAGAAAATCTGACATACCACAATTCTTAAACAATAATTATCGAATACGAGCAATAAACCTAAGCAGAATTATCAGGCTGAAAGTAATACATGAAGACAATTCTAGTCGAACGCATACGCGCATAACAAACCGCTATTTCAAAAAGACGGATCGGGACGGATCGGGGAGCGCGTTCTTCCTGTAGTATATCTAGATTGGAAAAACTGGCATAGGGGAGTTCTTAAACAAGCAGTATTGAATAAGACAAATAAATCTAAGCAGAATTATCAGACAGTTGAAAATAATGCATGAAGACAAATCAAGTCGAACGCATACGATCTCAACAAACCGCCACTTCAAAAGGACGGATCGGGACGGATCGGTGAGCGCGTTGTCTGTGTACTATATCTATATTAGAAAATCTGACATAGCTAAAGTTCTCAAACAATAATTATCGAATACGAGCAATAAATCTAAGCAGAATTAACAGGTTGAAAATAATACATGAAGACAATTCGAGTCGAACGCATACGCACATAACAACCCGCCATTTCAAAACGACGGATCGGGACCGATCGGTGAGCGCGTTGTCTGTGTACTATATCTATACTAGAAAATCTGACATGAAGACAAATCCAAAAGTCCCAACAAACCGCCACTCAAAAGGACGGATTAAGTTCTCCGCGTACAATCAGAGAAACTTATCTTAAACAATAATTATCGAATACGAGCAATAAATCTAAGCAGAATTATCAGGTTGAAAATAATACATGAAGACAATTCGAGTCGAACGCATACGCACATAACAACCCGCCATTTCAAAAGGACGGATCGGGACGGATCGGTGAGCGCGTTCTTCCTGTACTATATCTAGATTGGAAAAACTGGCATAGCGGAGTTCTTAAACAATAATTATCGCAGAAATATTAAGCGAATATCAGAAAATAATGCAAAGACAAATAAATACTAAGCAGGACGGATACGGATTATCACAATATCTATATTATAAAATCTGGTTCTTAAACAATAATTATCGAAAAAGCAATAATGCATGAAGACAAATCGATTCGAACACATACGATCCCGTCCTCCGCGTAACAAACCGCCACTTCAAAAGAAATAAATATAAGACGGATCGGGACGGATCGTTGAGCGCGTTGTCTGTGTACTATATCTATATTAGAAAATCTGAAAGCAAAAGTTCTTAAACAATAATTATCGAATACGAGCAATAAACCTAAGCAGAATTATCAGGCTGAAAATAATACATGAAGACAATTCTAGTCGAACGCATACGCACATAACAACCCGCCATTTCAAAAAGACGGATCGGTGAGCGCGTTGTCTGCGTACTATATCTATACTAGAAAATCTGACATACCACAATTCTTAAACAATAATTATCGAATACGAGCAATAAACCTAAGCAGAATTATCAGGCTGAAAGTAATACATGAAGACAATTCTAGTCGAACGCATACGCGCATAACAAACCGCTATTTCAAAAAGACGGATCGGGACGGATCGGGGAGCGCGTTCTTCCTGTAGTATATCTAGATTGGAAAAACTGGCATAGGGGAGTTCTTAAACAAGCAGTATTGAATAAGACAAATAAATCTAAGCAGTATTATCAGGTTGAAAATAATGCATGAAGACAAATCGATTCGAACACATACGATCCCAACAAACCGCCACTTCAAAAGGACGGATCGGGACGGATCGGTGAGCGCGTTGTCTGTGTACTATATCTATATTAGAAAATCTGACATAGCTAAAGTTCTCAAACAATAATTATCGAATACGAGCAATAAATCTAAGCAGAATTACCAGGTTGAAAATAATACATGAAGACAATTCGAGTCGAACGCATACGCACATAACAACCCGCCATTTCAAAACGACGGATCCGGACCGATCGGTGAGCGCGTCCTCCGCGTACTATTTGTATGCTAGAGAATCTGTCATAGCGGAGTTCTTAAGCAATATTTATCGAATAGCAGAAATAAATATAAGCAGAATTATCAGGTTGAAAATAATACATGAAGACAAATCGATTCGAACACATACGATCCCAACAAACCGCCACTTCAAAAGGACGGATCGGGACGGATCGGTGAGCGCGTTGTCTGAGTACTATATCTATATTAGAAAATCTGAAAGCAAAAGTTCTTAAACAATAATTATCGAATACGAGCAATAAACCAAAGCAGAATTATCAGGCTGAAAATAATACATGAAGACAATTCTAGTCGAACGCATACGCACATAACAACCCGCCATTTCAAAAAGACGGATCGGTGAGCGCGTTGTCTGCGTACTATATCTATACTAGAAAATCTGACATACCACAATTCTTAAACAATAATTATCGAATACGAGCAATAAACCTAAGCAGAATTATCAGGCTGAAAGTAATACATGAAGACAATTCTAGTCGAACGCATACGCGCATAACAAACCGCTATTTCAAAAAGACGGATCGGGACGGATCGGGGAGCGCGTTCTTCCTGTAGTATATCTAGATTGGAAAAACTGGCATAGGGGAGTTCTTAAACAAGCAGTATTGAATAAGACAAATAAATCTAAGCAGAATTATCAGACAGAAAATAATGCATGAAGACAAATCAAGTCGAACGCATACGATCTCAACAAACCGCCACTTCAAAAGGACGGATCGGGACGGATCGGTGAGCGCGTTGTCTATGTACTATATCTATATTAGAAAATCTGACATAGCTAAAGTTCTCAAACAATAATTATCGAATACGAGCAATAAATCTAAGCAGAATTACCAGGTTGAAAATAATACATGAAGACAATTCGAGTCAAACGCATACGATCCCAACAACCCGCCATTTCAAAAGGACGGATCGGGACAGATCGGTGAGCGAGTTCTCCGCGTACTATGTGTATACTAGAGAAACTGTCATAGCGGAGTTCTTAAACAATAATTATCGAATACCAGAAATAAATATAAGCAGGATTATCAAGTTGAAAAT